>JAJOHK020001292.1:0-14463 GCA_022457215.2 Leucocoprinus gongylophorus | reverse complement strand
AATAAAAAAAATATATTATATAATTCTAGAAATTTATATTTTTTTTTTTTAAATCATATAATTATTTTATTTTGAAATTATTGAAATAACATTAAAATCTTCTTTTTTTTTTTTTTTTTATTCAACAATTTATTACACGGCACGTGAAGGCAGACCATGGTAGCTACTTTTATAACTATGTACATGATATACAGACTAACATGAAGATGGAAAGGAAATAAAAGAAAAGAAAAGAAGAGGACAAATAAAAGAGAAATTAGAGAAGAAAGCGAATTTAAAGTTCCAAGAGAAAAGGAATACTATATAAGAAAGACTAAATGTCATTAAATGCGAAAGCATTTGGGTTAGCAGTCAAAAACATAACAAAATGTTTTAACGTGTCTCTTCTAGGGTTCCAATACCTGTTGAATCTCTCGCACTCATGAAGAATATGTCTTCTTGACTCAATGGGATAATTGTTACATGGACATGAAAAGTCCATGCTTGGGAAAAACTGTAACCTATACTCTCCAATGGGAGCATGGTTGGTGATTGCTCTCATTGCGTGAGCACAAAGCAAATTGGAATGGCTGAAAAGCTGAAGCCACGGACCCTCTTTGACTTGATGAGGTTTGATAGCAATGAGATCGTCATCTAGTAAATCTAGGAAGTGATTTCCTCTCCCATCCAATGCTTGGAATATCATTTTCCATAATTTGTTTATTTCATCACAGTTGATTTCTTGCAATAGTCCCACGAGATTTTGGATGGATATGATGGAGTAGCTGAAAAGGATTTGGAATCCTTATCAATGTTATAATGAAATCTCCACTTGATTTTACTTGGGCATTCCCAAAATTTGATGGAGTTAGACTCGTTAGAATTGAAGAATTTCCGCAATTTGCTCAGGATGGCAACAGTGTGAATTTGGAATGGGTGGACATCACTATCAAAGATTTTCTTGGCCGCATGGATGGAGTCAGTTACGATAATAATCTTGGAGACATTATTTAGGGAGCAGGCTTGGTTTATGCCGCATCTGATAGCAAACAACTCCGCATCTGTTGTAGTTACAAAGGACGCATGATGGGCTGTTTTAATAAGTGGTTGGTTTGCAGAGTGGACATGTGAAATAGACATAGCAATGTTGTTTTTGATGCTGGTGTCAGTTATCACGATGGCAGAGAGAGAAGACGAAGAGTTGTGTAAAACCATTTCATCTAGTTCTTGAGCACGAGTCTTTTGGTGATTTTTATCTTTTTCTTTATTAACTAGATAAATTAAAAGAAAAATGGTTAGAAAAATTGTCAATGATACGACAACCAGGAAAGAATTCGGGATCGAGGGGGGAAAAAGATGGAAAAATTCCATGTGATTTGATGCTCGCATCAATAAGGTGGCCCTTGGTTAGAGCTTTCTGATGGGTGGTTAGTAAGCTGATGTTGTGTGAGTTAGGCAGTCTTGGTTGAGAAGGTGAATTGTCCAAAAGGTTCTTCAAAATGTGATTGTCAGGAAGTTTGAAAGGACGTATTTGAGACCTATTTGCGATTTTGTGAAGATGAAATCTAATAGGAATGATGCCTGCAAGGGCTTCGATGCCTTCCAGAGGAGAGGTTTTGAACACTCTTAAGATCCAAATGACGGCTCTTCTTTGCATCTTGTTGAGGATTTTCATGTGGTAAGATATTGGAGCTTTGTTGTAAAACCACAACTGGAATCCATATAACACTATTGGGAGAGTGCAGCATCTGTACAAAAGTTGTTTTTGCATTGGATTAATGCCTCATGATAAGTTTCCTAGGAGTTTCATACACTTGACTGTTGATATTGCTTTATTGGAGTAGTGATCAATGTGTTTGTGGAATAATAGTTTTCGATCGAAAATGAAACCCAAATATTTCCATGAATCTTTGGGTCATACAATTGGGCCTCCAAGAAGCGATAGGTCGAGAGAAGGGGGATTGAAGGCACCATGATTTCTGCTAAAGTGGAAAACTTCAGTTTTGGAATGTTCGATAATGAGCCCAAAGCTATCTAACAGTTTGGAAAGAATGTTATATCCACAAAACAAATACGAATTAGAAGATAGAAAGGATTTGTCCTGAACGATTAAAAGACCATCGTCAACAAAAGAAAGGATGGAAATTGGGATATTGAGATTTTTGAACCTATTTTCTAAAATGTATAGAAGTGGTGAGATATATAACATGGATAAAATGGGGAATAGTGCAGATCCTTGGCCAACTCCTACATTGATCTCGAAAGGAGGAGATGAAAGATTGTTCCATAAGTATTTCATACTTCTTTGGATCAGGTAGTTTGCAAAAAAGTTCAAGACTTTAGGGTTGAGACCTGCTTTCTCGAGAACTAGTATGAGAAAGTGGTGGTTGAGCGAAGGGAAGAACTGAGCTATGTCAAAGGCCAGGGTACTAGTGGTTCTTCCTTTTGTCCATCCTGATCATATGATGTGGGTAAGGACAACACCGGCATCAGCAGTAGACTTGAATTTTAGGCCACCGAGTTGGCTTGGGTGAACGAAATTGTTGGACACTACAATGAACTGAAGTCTCTTGGCAATTACTTTTTCGATAAGTTTTCCAAGAGTATTGAGAAGTACTATTGGTCAGAATGCTTTTGGGCTATCATACGATAACTTGTTCAGTTTGGGAATGACGACTGTAGTAGACACCTTGAAGTACTTGGGCCAATAGCTGAGAGTGATACACATGTCAGCAATGTTAATGATCTTGGAGAGACACATATTGTCTTTGATGATGAGTTTCCAGTGTCGCCATGTCAACTTGTCAGGGCCTGGAGCAGAAGTGTTAGTACATTTGTCAATTGCTGATTTGAATTCGTATTCAGAGAAAGAATTCCAGGAATGGCAAGGTTTATGAGCTATTTCGTCGAGGATGTTGAGGTTAATGGGGCAATGAAGAGCTGTGTTGAAAGTGCTGTGGAGAACTGACCACAAACTTTCAGAAGTAAGGCAAGGTCGGCCGTAGTGTATGATCGCTTTGGTAGGCGGAAGTTTTCTTTTTTTGACCCAGTTTATTAATTTCCAAGGGCCTTGACTTTTGTTTGCTATTTCTTGGATTTTGTCATTGAAGAAAGATCACTTGGCGATTTTGACTGTCGATTTGAAGAACTTCCAATTTTCACGACTTCTTGTTGACCTATAGGTATCTAGGGCTCAACTGCAGGATTCCATCCACCACTGCTTGGAGTGTTTGGTTATCCTTGATTTTTTTGCATTTTTAGTCCATGATTGTTCGACGATTGATCCAAGTTGGTTGATTAATCATTTGAGTTTTTCAGAGTTGTCGATATTTAACGTATCTAGAGATTTGAAATTGGAGATAATGTCCTTGATGAATGGCAATTCTCCATCGCTCTTAGGAGGGATGGTAAGTTTCAATGATTGGACGGTTTCTTCGAAAATAGGAATGTTGATTGAAAGAGGTGCATGATCGGAGGATAGTCGCAACTCGGTGAGGATGGTGTGATTATTCAGTTCCACTGATCCATATCAGAGGAACATTAAATCAATAACAGAATTGGACTCTCTAGCAGTGTCGGAGAATCTGGTAGAATCTGGGTTAGTTGGATCACATTACACTCCTTCATCTAAGTTCAAAACAAAGAAAATGGAAATTAAAACCAAAAATAAAATAAACCAAGCTTATTATTTTCAACTCTGACAATTTAGATATTATAAACAAGTAAGTAGTTTATTTTGTGATAATCACATAATACATGAAAGAATGTAAAATGTTTCAGAATAATAATATTATATAACATGTTCACTACATGTTGATCTTATATATAATGTATGATCTTTAGAAATAGTTGTATACAAACCATTAACCTAATAAATAGATATAATGATATTGTATTAAGAACTCTATCAAGTTCTCTTGTATAAACCTTATATAAGATTATTCTTTTACTCTGTCATTTGAGCCTAAGTCTTAATAATAATAATATACAAATCAAGGAGAAAAATGAGTATAAAATAGTGTTTATAACATGTGAAGGATTATTCAAACTAACAGCAATATTTTTTAGTTTAACAAACTCATCTATAATGTTCCAGACAATAATGAATGAGATTCTACAGAACTTAATCAATATTGAAGAAGTGATGAGCTTTATGGACAATGTGTTAATAGAAACAGAGAGAGAAAGACTCAATGAGATAGTAGAAGAGATAGTAAGAAATTTGGTAGAAAATAACTTGTATATGAAAAGATGAAAAGAGTGTCAAACTGGCTAGTTTCTAAGGAGATCAAGAATGTTCAAAATTTTCTAAAATTCATGTTAAAATATGGTTTACACCTCATTATCTGAAATATAATGAGGGCTTCTAAGAAGTCTAAAAGTAAGTTAGTAAGTGTTATCCAAGTATGTGGAATGTGGAAGTCAAAATAACCTTTTGCTTCAGCTTGTATGCTATACCTCTATGAGTCACAGTAATTACATATTCTGGATGAGAAACTTAGAAAAGGACCAATGGACAAGTTTACTAGAAGATAAGAGGTGTGTCATTGCTAATACTGGAAGTTGGTGATAGTTTTAGTTGATTTTCAGAATGAGGCTTATAGTGTAAACTATTAGTTTATATACTGCCTAGAGTAGTTATCTAGAATGGAGACTTCTAAGTATTACTCTAGTTTCTAGTGATTCTCAGATATCAGAGATTGAGATCTATAGAGTTGACAAAGATTTAGCAAGAACATCTGAGGTAGAATGGAGATGATTGATCCATACCAGAGAAGATTAGAGAGTATAGATAAGAGAGAGGCATCATTCATGAGTTAGATGTGGCCAGATCAGAATGTGACAACTCACCAACTACTACTAGCAGTTTATTAAAGACTTTACAATTATAGCTGAATCATTATATAACCTAGTAAAGAAGCAACAGAAGTAGAAATAGACAGAAAAGTAAGAAGAAGTATTTGGAAGGTTAAACTATACAATGAGAGTGATCTACTAAGTACCAGTGTGTTTTGATACAAAATAAACAACTAGGCTTTTCTTGCCTAGCTAGTATACCTCTTAAGCCTAGGATCTGACTATTCTTTTTGACTGAAGAGCTATGTTACTCCTAGTTGAGGATGAAAAGAGAGTAAGAAAAGATATAGAGAAGGTACTGAGTTAGGCAGTCTTAAAGATGGATATTAAGTTCTAATATTATGACTTAAGCTTCAAAGTGTTTAAAAAAAGAACCTTATATGCAATAAATACAAGAGAACTTGATAAAGTTTCAGTTACAAAGTATTTATCTTATATACACTTAGCTAATGGTCTATGTATACTAAACCTAGCCTATTTAGAATAAGATATGTATACTATATGTTGTTAACATGTGGTATAATATCATTATTCTAGAACTTTCTATGATGTTCTATATAACATATGATTGTATAACTATGACTTGTGACAGTTTGTGACAGTCATGTGTAATATCATACTAAACTCCATTCTAAATCTGAAAAATAAAAATAAATAGAGCTTACTATCTTCAATTCTGATATTCAGAGTATTATGACTTAGGTTCAAGTAATCAAAAACAGCTCTTATATTGAGTAACATAAGAGAGTTTCTAGTATAAGATAGTCTATCTTATATACTATAGACTGTGGTCTATGTGTATATTATAACTAACCTATTCTAATATCCATATGCTCTCCATAAGGTCAATATGCTATTACTATACTATATAATGTTATTTGTTCCAGAACCTTTTACAATCTTCTTTATATTATGTAATCATATAACTTGTAACTGTCATATATATGACTACTTTGTGATAGGTATGACCATCATACTCTTTGTCTAAGTTTAAAATAAAGAAAATGAAAAGAAAAAACTCAAATTAAAATAAAAGAAAAAACAGAAAATAAAAATAGAAGAGAAAGAAAATAAATAAGAATTAAGTTTATTGTTTACAATTTTAACATAGTAGTTTATACTGTACTAGCTTTATCCTGAAAATTAACTAAAACTAATACTAATTCTCAGTGTTAGCAATAATATACCTTGCTATCTTTTAGTAGTTTCAATATCAGAATTACAGAAGTTAGACTTAGTTTTATTTTTGTTCTCATTTTTATTTTATTTTATTTTCTATTGATTCTCTATTTTTAGATTTAGGGTTAAGGTTTAGCATCACATTACACATCAGTCACAGTCACACAATCATATGTCACATAGGATATTGAAGAAGATTCTGAAAGGAATAATATTATATAATATATTATATATATGGTTATTTAGGGTAGGCTGATACTATTCTATATTCTTACACTTTACTAATTAATCATTCTTTTCTTCTCTACTCAAGTCTTACCTAAGTTACAATCTAAGCCAAGCTTAAGGTCATAATATTTGGTAGAGTATTATCAGGCTTATCTTGCAAAAGAAGAGTGCATAATGGTTAGGCCACTAGAACATTTATAGTTTTAGACCATCAGGAAGACAAATAATATTTGTAGTACAGCCCATAGACAGTAGGATAGATCAAGAAAATGATTTGAAGGCATTGTCAGAGTGACTAAGATCATTGAGGATCACCAAAGAAAATGTCTCAAATAAAACAACAAAAACAGAGACTACAGATACAATGTCAATAGTACCAATACAAGCAGTATAAAACAAACAGGCAGTTATGCCTAAGAGTATAGTTCCAGATCTAGAATGGTTCAATGGGAACAGAATGAAATTCAAAGACTAGTGGAGGAGAATCAGATTATTCTTTAAGAGCAACAGAGTAACAGAAATGGATAACAGAATGATAACAATCCTAGCCCAACTTAGAGAAAACATAGTTGACATTTATACCAAGAAGAAGCTAGATCAGCTTGAAGAAGAAACAGATACTCAGGATTGGAATGAGTTTGTTAGAAAACTCAGCTAATTGTAGTGTAGTACAGACTATTAGTCTAGAGTATATAACATAAACAATCCTGTACAGAGTTCTCTATCAAGTCCTCTTATATTAACTCTAATGATATCTCATGCTCACAATGTGGCTATATTATAAACTACATGTTCTAGAATAGTTTCTTTATGATGTAATAATTAGCTATGCTATAGTTGTCTCAGTCAATACCTTATATAGTAGACATTGAGAATATGACTTATTTACCATATGTATATAGCACATAAGCCTCATAGTCAATAGATATATATAGCTGTAGATACTATCCTGTATTCTTACACTTTACCAATTGACTCTATTTCCTACTCTTACTCAAGTCTTTGCCTAAGTTGTAACCTGAGCCAAACCTAAGGTTATAATAGTCTTTGAGTTATAACATTAGAACTTGATTTCTATCTTGAAACTGCTCAACTCAGGGCCCTTTCTACTTTACTCTTTAATCATCCTCAACCAAGAGACAACTTGTTTCTTAGTCAAGTAAAATAGTCAGACCCTAGGCTCAAGAAGTATACTAGTCAAACAGGGGAAGTTTGACCATTTGGTTGTATTAAAGCTTACTGGTATGCTTCAGATATATCATCTTTTGTAAATGTACTCTTTACCCTTTTTTTATTATCAACTCTGTGCTGTTGGTTCCCTTATGACCAGTATATGTAGGAGAATGATAGGTGTTCTTAAGACCTTGCTTAGAGTAGAATGATCTTCTTAGGTCAAAATTATTTACATTTCTTTAGAGTAAAATTCAGTAGTTGAAGTTATTGGTAAAAAGTATGAGGTGGAACAAGAAGAGGGCTTACTAATACTTACAAAAATTATTTCAAGCTTAGAATATAAGTTTGAGAATAATGCCAGCACTGGCTCCTCTCTACTACTGCTTTACACATCCTTACCTCCACCACAATTACCATTACCTATCAACTTCCTCTCAAATTATCATACCATGAGTTAACATGACATCAACCAGCTATTGCTTTAGATAAGATAGCAGCAAGGACTGATAACAGTGTTATAAGCACTGTTAGCAGAAAGGGGAGAGAGAGAAGAACCCAATACAGGATCTGATATAAAGATAGCCAAACCACCAGTGTTTAATGGAGAAGCTAGTAGAGTAGAAGGTTTTATTACAGCATGCAGGCTATATCTGAGGATGAAGATGAAAGGAACAATAGTAGAAGAATAAATCTAGTGGATGTTGTTATATATATAGGAAGGATTGGTAGACATATAGAAAGAGAATTTATTGAAGAATTTAGAATCAGGAAAAGCTGAATTTGGATCAGCAGGAGAATTTTTGTTAGAACTAAAGAAAGAGTTTGAAGGAGAGAACAAAGAATCAATCAAGGTAGTAGAGCTCAAAAGAATAGAACAAGGGGAAAAAATGATAGAAGAATTCATACAAGAGTTTTGAAGAACAGCTAGAAGAAGTGGATATAAGAGAGGGAGTATTGGTGAAGGAATTTAAAAGAGGAATAAATAGAATGATCAGGAAGAAGCTAATAAAGACAGAAAGGCCTCTTAAGAATATTGAACAGTAGTATGAATGTGTTACTAATTTGGATAGATATTAGAGAGAAATCAGGGAAGAAGAAAGGCTGAGAGGTAGAAAAAAGAGCAAGAACCAAGGACAAAGACAGAAAGGGCTGGAGAATAATCAGGGAGAAGTCAGACTATAACTGCCTCCAACCCAAATATGGCCAAGAAGACAAGAAATGCAGCAGGTGCTAGCAGGGCCTACTTTAATGGAAGAGATAGAAAGAACAAATGTAGTAGTGGTTAGAAATCCCCTACAAAAACAAGGGAGAGAAGGAGGGAAAATGAAGAAAAACCCTTATACAATGGAAGTGGATTGAGGAAGGAATTGTTATAGTTGTGAAGGGTTTGGGTATTTAGCAAGAAAATGTAAGAATAGGGAAAGAATTGAACAAGAAAGAAGAGTAGAGTATAAAGAGAATAATAGACAAAGAAGGATAATTGAGAATGAACAGTATTTAAATAGAGACAGATATCTAATAGTTCTCAATTAGGTCTCAGTAGCTACAACAGATTTGCAATGCTTGGTAGAATAGATAATATATCCTGCTACAGTCTGGATAATAGAGACATGTTAAGAGAAGTTACAGTAAAAATTGGGCTAGAGAAGATTGATACACAAGAAGAAGTGATAGTGGAAATACTGTTAGATAGTGAGATAACAGGTTTAGTTATAAGTTTGAAGTTTGCAAGAAAGCAGGAATTGAAGCTGAAAAAAATAGAAAGACTAATATATGTAAGAAAAGTGGATAGTTTCTTTAATAAGAAAGGGCAGATTGAATATATAGTGAAAGTAAATATTTATTATCAGGGACATAGGGAGAGAGCAGAGATAGATATGATCAGAGGACAGAAGTGGAGTATGATTTTGGGAATGCCATGGCTTGCATACCATAACTCTGAGATTGACTGGAGAATACAGGAGGTGAAAATAATGAGATGTCCAGAAGAGTGTGGAAAGTAGGAGAGACTAGAGCAGGAGAAAGCAGAATGGCAGAAACAAAAAGAAGAGGGGGAAAAAAAGAAAAAGAAAAGAAGCATGAAGAGAAAGAACAGAAGATGGAGAAAGAAAAGAAGAAGAAAAAAAAACCAAAAAAGAAGAGGAAAATAAAGGTAAAAAAGATAGCAGAAGAATAGAAAATTTTGGATGAGGAAGAAGTAGCAAAATTAGGAGAAGAAGTAAAGAAGCTGGTACCAGAATGTTTCCACAAGTATATTCATATGTTTGGAAAGAAACAAAGTAAAAGAATGCCCACAAGGAAATTATGAAATCATGCTATTGAAACTAAGGAAGGATTTGTGCCAAGAAAGAGAAAGGTATATCTATTGTCAAGAGAGGAGAGAGAGGAGATAGACAAGTTCATATCAGAACAATTGAGAAAAGAGTATATCAGGCCCTCAAAGTCATCTTAAATGGCACCAGTATTCTTTGTAGGGAAGAAGTGTATGGTTCAGGACTATAGATATCTTAATAAATGGACTATTAAAAATAATTATTCTTTGTCTCTTATTTCAGATATTGTAGAATATTTTGATACTAAAAAAGTATTTACAAAAATGAACTTAAGATGGGGTTATAATAATATATGAATATAGAAAGAAGATGAGTAGAAGATGACATTTACAACTCCAGAAGGGTTGTTTAAGCCAACAGTAATATTCTTTAGACTAATGAACTCACTGGCTATATTTCAGACCATGATGAATGAAATCATTTGGGATCTCATTAACACTGGAAAAGTAGCAAGTTTTATAGATAACATGATAATAAGAATAGAGGGAGAAGAGAGACATGACGAGATAGTGAAAAAAGTAGTAAAAAAGCTGGCAGAGAATGATTTATATATTAAACCAGAAAAATACAAGTGGAAGATATAGGAAGTAGAATTTCTAGAAGTAGTAATAGGACCTGAGAGAATCAAGATGGAAGAATAGAAGGTAAAAGATGTATTGGACTGACCAACTCTAAAAGGAGTTAAAGACATATAGAAGTTTTTAAGACTGGTGAATTACTATCAATAGTTTATTAAAATTTTTACAGCAATAGCTAAACCTTTGCATGATATAATGAAGAAGGATTAGAAGTGGGATTGGATAGAGAAACAGGAAAAAGTATTTAGAGAGCTGAAGGAGAGATTTACAAAAAAACCAGTGTTAGCAGCACTAAACTTAGACAAAAAAATGAAGATGGAAGTAGATGTATTAGATTATGCAATAGAAGAAGTATTATCTATGAAGTGCAAAGATGGAAGGTGGAGACCAATAGCTTTCCTCTCAAAATCTCTAAACAAGAAAGAAAGAAAGAAACTATAAGATTCATGATAAGAAGATATTAGTGGTAATAAGAGAACTAGAAAACTGAAGGCATTTATTAAAGGGCACAAAATCCAAGTTTGAGGTCTGGATGAGCTTGAAACATGTACCAGGTACAAAAATGGAGAAAGCAGATAGACTTAGTAGAAAACTGGACTGGAAAGTAGGTGTAGAAAATGACAATAATAATAAATTATTAATTAAGGGCCAATAAATTTGTAGTTTACAAAAAGTAGTAATAGAAGGACCTGAAGTAGAAATAGTAGAAAAATTAAAAATAGCTAGAAATAAGAACAAAGAAGTAGTTATAGTAGTAGAGGAAATGAAGAGAGCAGGAATCAGATTGTTGAGAGGAGATGAATAGTAGATAGAGAGAGATTTAGTGTTGAAAGAAGAAAAAGTATATGTGCTGAAAAATGAAGAGTTGAGAGCAGAGATAATCTGATTACACCATAATGTACTGATAGTAAGACATGGCAGAAGATGAAAGATGACAGAGCTGGTAATGAGGAACTATTAGTGGCCAGAGATAATGAGAGATATGGAAAGATGTGATATATGTTAGTGAATAAAGAATAGAATAGAAGTACTAGTGGGAAAACTGAAGTTGAGTGAGATACTAGAGAAACCATGAACACATCTGATAGTAGAGTTTATTACAAAGTTGCCTTTAGTAGCTATAAAGATGCAATTCTAGTAGTCTGTGATAGATTGTCAAAAATGATGCATTTTGTAGTAATAACAGAAGGGACTTTAGTATAAGGTTTGATAAGACTGTTTAGAGATAATATATGGAAGTTCCACAGGTTGCCAAAGAGTGTAGTGTCAGATAGGGAACTACAGTTTGTGGCAGAGTTGACTAGAATGTTGAATAGAATGTTAGAAATTGAGATGAAGTTGTTGACAGTATTCTATTCTCAAACAGATAGTTAGACAGAGAGAATAAATCAAGAACTAGAACAATATCTAAGGTTTTTTGTTGATCATAGACAAAAGGATTGGCCAGAATAATTGGCATCAGCAGAATTTGCAGTTAATAATAAAGTACATTCAGCAATGAAGGTATCTCTATTTATAGCAAACTATAGTAGAGAATTGAAAATAGAAGTAAACATAAGGAGAAAAGAAAAAATAGAAAAATCAATAGAGTTCACAGAAAGGATAATAAAAGTACAGAAAGAAGCAGGAGTAGCATTAAGAAAGGTATAGGAGAAGATAAAGTGACAAGCATTATGAGATGAAGAAGTATGGAAAGAGATTTCCTTATATATTAGTAGAAGAACATTATTTTATTAGTTTATGGCAAGAGAGAGAAGGCATGCAACATGGAAGTCACATGACATTATGTCATAAGGCCTAGAGTGGTCTAAAAGAGCCTAAAAGGATCTATGGGCTAGAAGAGTCTAGATGATGATATCAAGGAGCATGTTAACTGCATTGCTACCACATGATATACATATGGTACACTCATGGATGATGCATGGACTTTAGGGTAGGATGCACAGTAGAAGCATAGTCATAGCACAGACCATATGTAGTAGTATATATAGGATAGCAATACAGTAAGGACTTCTTGTTGAGTTCTCTTGTGATCCCCACTTGATATCCTACTGAGAGATTTATTGCTTGTGTTGCTATTGGACTTTGTGTCTAGTGGTTGCCACAACAACAAGCAGATAGAGGAAGAAAAGAAGTGGAGGAATGGAAAAAGAGGAATAGAATAACATTAAGTACAAAGAACTTAGTATTTAAGGAATGTGTTATGGGATGCTTTGAACATGAATAATTTTTATTTTCTTTTTCTTTTATTTTCTGACTTTATAGAGATTTTGTTTTCTTTTTCCTTTTTTTCTTTTAGATGATGAAGAGGCATGTGACACTGCAGTCACATGACATGTCACATGATGTGATATTATAGGCCTAGAAGATGGTGGAAGGATCTAGAAGATGATGTCAGGGCACATGTATACAACATAGTGGCCTTGAGGTGAACATAAGGAAGAAGCATGGACATAAGGGCAGGGTTAAATATTAGTAGCATGGACCATGAGGACTTTGTATATATAGGACTCTAATTAAGCAGAGACTCCTTGTCGAGTTCTCTTGTGAAATTCCCACATTATAACTCTACTGAGAGATTTACTCGTTAGTGAGATCATTTGTCATTGTGATAAGTGGTTGCCACAACAGAATAGCTGGCAAAGAAATTAGTGGATTGATATGTTGATCCATATCTTATTAAGAAAGTGGTATCTACTAATGTAGTCAAATTACAATTGCCTACCTCAATGAGAACTTACCTAGTTGTAAACATCAGTCAGATAGTATAATATAAAAAACAAGTCAAAGAGAAAAAGATAGAAGAAGTAAAACTAGTAGAGATAGAAGGAGTCAAAGAATGGGAGGTAGAAAAAATATTAAATAAAAGAAAAATAAGAGAGGTTGTAAAGTACTTAGTGAGATGGAAGGGGTTTATAGCAGAATATAATAGTTAGAAAAAAGAGGAGAACTTAGAGAATATAAAAGGAATAGTAATAGAATTTGAAGGAAGGTTGAATGCAAAAATTAGAAGACAGGAGAAATTAGATATGGTAGAGGAAAAAGACTTTAGAAGAAAAAAGTTACTAGAAAAATATACAATAAAGATGTTGTATAGATAGAATAATAACAAGTTTGAAAATAAGTATTTAAAGAAGTTAGAGAGAAACTAGTAAAAATAGAAGTCAGTTTCTCTAGAAAAGTAATCTTGAAGGGGAAGTAATATTAGAATTGCAAAAGTTGGACTTGATTTTATTTTTGTTTTTATTTTTATTTTTATTTATTTTTTATTTCTGGATCTAGAGTTAGAGTTTAGCATGACATTACACATCAGTCACAGTCACATGGGATATTGAAGAAAATTCTAAAAGAAATAATATTATATAGCATATTATATATATAGTTATTTAGGGTAGGCTAATTGTAGTATAGTATGGACTATCAGTCTAGAGTATATAAAATAGGCAATTCTGTACAGAGTTTTCTATTGAGTTCTCTTATGTTAACCTTGATACAAAATTCTTCTTATTGACATACTTTAAGATCTTTGAGTTGTAACACTTAACCCCCTAAGTTTACCAAGTCCTTTTTTGAAATATGTAACCAGTTACAACTTATAGAGATATAGCATATAAACTGAAGCCAAAGTGTTGTAGCAACCACTTGCTGGAATGGCACTTGTAGTATGCTTACTTCAGCAAAGCTCACAGAAGGCTATCTAGTAGTGGGGATTACAAAAGAACTTAATAAGGAGCCCTTGCTGCATTGCTTCTCTATTTATATAAATACAATGTGGTCTATGCTACAACAATATCTACTAGCCCTTATTGTCAAGATCGTTGATGGTGGACTTTATTTTATTTTCGCTTTTCATCTTTATTTTACTTTACTTTTCTTTTTTCTTTTAATTTTCTATTCTTAGAACAACTCGGGTTAGGGTTCATCAGTCACGCTGTCACATCAGTCACAAATTGATGGAGTAGTCACAAGACTGATCACAAGACATGGGAGAAGGAAGTAGAAGGTTCTGGAACAAAGTGACGTCATACAATATGGACACCACATGTTGGCCTCATGTATTACTCATGGTCATTTAGGGTAGGGTGCACAGTAGTTAGCACGGACCATGGGGATTAGTATATAAGGTAGACTACTCT
>JAJOHK020001291.1:0-14470 GCA_022457215.2 Leucocoprinus gongylophorus | reverse complement strand
TCATCAGATTGATGGCAGGTTGCAAATGAAGAGACAGTCATATGCTTATTGTTATAAACTTAAATCCTTAGAGTGGGATAAAAGAACAACTCTTGTATTGAGTAACACAAGAGAACTCAATAGAGATTCTCTTTACAAAGTAATCTACCTTATATACTACTACCAATGGTCTGTGCTTACTACTGTGCACCCTACCCTAAATGACCATGTGTAGAACATGAGGCCAGCATGTGTTGTCCATGCTGTATAATGTCACTTGTTCTAGAACCTTTTACTAAATTCTCCTATGTCTCATAATCTGTCTTGTGACTTTGCCATCAGGTGACTATTGTGACAGCATGACTAATCAACTCTAACCCTGGTGGTTCTAAAAATAGAAAATAGAAAAATAAATTGAAAAGAAAATAAAAATGAAAAGAAAAATAAAATAAACCAAGTCCAACTTCCTTGATCTTGACATCACCCCCTCTTTAAGATTTCTCCTCTGGAGAAATGTTTTGTTCTCCAATCTCTTCTTCTTATTTTTTTGTTTTCTTCCTCCATTTTTTCTTCTATTGTCTTCAAATATTCACTTTCATTAATCTACCTATTTTCTTTCCACCTCTTCCAATTCTTCTCTAACTTCTTTAAGTATTCATCCTCAAATTTTTTGTTGTCCCACCCATACAACATCTTTGCTGTAAACTTTCCTGGTAGTTCTTCCCTTCTAAAGTCTCTCTGTAATGACCTTAAGCTAGAGCTCAGATTGCAACTAAGGCAAAGACTTGAGAGGAGTTAAGGGATGTATATGCAAGTGGTAAAGCATAAGGATACAGGAATGTATCTACGCTACTTATACAAGTCCATTGTCTAACCATGAGGCATACATGAGGAGTATAACATGAGAAAACTACAAGGATAAAGCAAGGTAGCAAGACCTACTGCATGAGGCGCTGGCTGAGACTACATGTGGTACAGCCGATCATATCATCATACCCTTTACCCATGTCCATGCTGTTTCCTAGAGGTATCAATCGTAACAATACCCCCATTTCAGGATTCATGTCCCCATGAATTAGACTAAAACCTCCAATTCTCCTACCACATGTGTGGCCACTATCTTTTTGCTAGGGTCTATAATGATTTGATCCTTGTTATCCATGGCTATGAAGTATGGTTCATGCGGTGGGCCTCCTTGGAACATCTGGATTTGGTGCCCATTTCTTGCCATGTCTGTGTTATGTTTCTTCTCCAAGAATGCCATTGCTACTTCTTTCCAAAATATAGGATCATTTTATCCTCTGAATCTAAGGGATTGATAGTGTGGTGGTGGTTTGAATAATCTGGTCTGGGTTGGTGTTCATATAAATTTCATATGTCTGAATAGATGTTTGACCTTGTCCATTATGAAACTTGTACTTGAAGATGATGTTGTCATGGACACTTTGTAGGGCTTGACTAGTATCACTTCTTCATCTTCAACCCTGTAATGACCTTAAGCTAGAGCTCAGGTTGCAACTAAGGCAAAGACTTGAGAGGAGTTAAGGGATGTATATACAAGTGGTAAAGCATACAGATACAGGTATCTAGCTATGCTATATATACTAGACAGAAGAAAGACAACAAGACATACACAAGTACAGAAACATGTGAAGAACAAGAGGAAACAATGAGGACTAGGTCAGGCTGTAGCACCTACTACATGAGGCGCTGACTGATACTACTTTGGTACAGCCGATTGTTGACATCATGCCCTTTACCCTTGTCCATGCTACATCCTCGATGTATCCATCGTAACAATACCCTGTTTTCAAGATTCATGTCCACATGAATCATATCAAAACCTCCAACTCTCCCACTACATGAGTAGCGACGATCTTTTTGCTAGGACCAATTATTATTTGATCCCTGTTGTCGATGGCGATAAAGTAAGGTTCATGTGGTGGCCCTTCCTGGTACATAGGTATTTGGCAACCATTCCTTGCTGTGTTGGTATTTTTCTTCTTGTCTAGGAATGCTGTCACTACCTCTTTCCAGAAACTCGGATCTTGTTCTCCTCTGTATTTAAGAGATTGATAATAGGGCAGTGGTCGGAAGATTCTGGTTTGTGATGGTGTCTTCACAAACTTCATGTATTTTTCGAGGTTGGCTATTTTGTCGGATATGAAACTTGACGAGGATGATGATGATGTAGTTGTTGACTCCACTTGGTACGGTTGGACTAATATGACTTCTTTGTTTTTGATCGTCCCTTGTGCTTGATTTATTTCCTCATTCATGTATAGCTCTTGAATTTCCTTGATGTTATCCTCCACATACTTGTTATCCTTCCCCTTATATCGATCTAACTCATCAGCTAACATTCTTTGTATTTGGAACGCCCTCTCTGTTGTAGACTCAAAACCTTAGAGTTGGTCAAGAGGCTAAACCTTATACTGGGTTGATACAAGAGAACTCAATAAGGAGCTCCTACTCTATCTACCACTATATATACCATTCTGTCCTGGTCCGTGCTACAACATTATATTAAGTTCATGCTCCATCCTCATGTCTTATTACTCATCCACATGTGTTTTCCATAAGGCTACCATGCTTTCTACATGTGCCCTGATGTCATACCTTTAATCTCCGCTGTACATGTGCACACCATGTGTACACCATGAGGAACCCATGTCTCTTGACATCATCTCCTAACCCTAACTCCTTCTAGACTCTTCCCGATCCTTCTAGACCCTAAGTCCTTCCAGACTGCTCTAGACTATATCACATGACTTCCAGGTCACATGCTTTCCTAACCCTATGTCCGTTGTAGACTAATAATTACCTACTATCCTAATCCTAACCCTAGTCCAAAGTCTGTTCACACTCTCGTACTATAACACTTTCGTCCATATCACTTTGGACTAAATACCGTAGATCCTCTGATATTTGGGTAAGATTTGTGGTGTTCATGGTTTGGTTGTTGATGCTTGCCATTAAGATAGTTCCTTCTACCTCTGTTAAGATAGTATTTGCTTCTTCTGCCAGTTTCTTTATATCCTTCGTCATTCTCTGTACATCAATCATTGTCTCCAGCCCTTTCAGCATCTTGTGGTATAACCTCGTCCAGTCTTCTCTTTCTCTTTTCATGACTAGTGCTTGATCCATGTTGTTGATTTTCCTGGAAATATAGGGATTGGGAGAAGTAGGTGCTGTAATGTAGTTGTTGTTGTTGTTGTTGAAAGACATCTTCTGAGATTGCTAGGATTTCGAATAACTTCTTGAGTTGTCTAAGTGGGATTTTACCCCCCCTCTTTATAGGATTCGTCTTGAATGCCTCGTCCAATAATCTTCAACCACCTGTTTTGCATGTGGCAACCCTGTTTCTACTATCCATTGATCGTGTTCGTCCCCATATCCTTTCCAGTGCACCAAGTATTGTATTCCCCATCCTTGTTTCCTATGCTTCCATACTTCTTCCATCTCGTATTCTTCTTCCTCATTGATAATTGTTGGTGGTGGTGCTGGTTCCTTGTGTTGTCCTTTGAACTTCAGCTCCACACATCGTGTCAGAAGATCCTCATTGAAGACATTATGAATCATCCAGCCTTCTGGAAGTTCCAGTTGAAACGCTCCTAAGCCAATGTCCTTTGTGATTTTAAAAGGTCTGTATCTTTTATTGTCCAACTTCTTTGAGGGTCGATTTGACTGGATATTTTTGTTCTCCAGCCACACATATTCTCCGACCTTTAGACCTTGAGGATTCCTTCTTCTTTTGTCAAACTGTTTCTTCATGTTCCTTTGGCTTTCTTCCATTGCTTGTGCTGCATACTTCCAGCTTTCCTATAACTTCTTTGCGAATTCCTCTACTTGTGGCAACTCCGTTTGTATCATGAGGTCCCCTTTCCAAGGGTGTCTTCCAAAATTCAGTTCGAATGGCGTCTTTCCTGTTGTCACATGTTTCTTGTCATTGTAAGCGAATTCTGCTATAGCTAACCATTCTGTCCAGTCGTCCTGCTGATAGTTGACGTAGTGCTGTAAGAATATCCCTATTTCCTGGTTGATTTTTTCTGTCTGTCCATTGGTCTGAGGGTGATATGCTGTAAACAGTTTCCTCTTGGTTCCTAGTACTCTTGTAAGGTCTTCCATGAACTTTGATGCAAATTGCGGGCCACAGTCGCTAAGGATTGTCTTGGGTATTCCATGTATCTTCCATATTTCGTCTCTGTAGATCTTGGCAACTTCTTCTGATGATAAATTTGTTGTCGTTGCCTTTAGTCTGATCATTTTTGTAAAACAATCCACAATTACTAGTATGGCATCCATTTCGTTCGATCTTGGCAATGGACTTATCATGTCAATACTGATGTCTTGCTATGGTCCTTCTGGAATTCCCAATGGATAGAGTTCACCTGCTCTTTTCTGATGTTGCACCTTGTTCTGTTGACACTTGATGCATCCTTGAACATATTTCTTGATGTCTTCTTTGAGTCCTGGCCACCAATATGTCCTCTTGATTAGTTCTTGCATCCTATGTTGTTCTGGATGTCCGATGTCTGCTGGATCATGATATTCTTTCAGAATTTCCTCTTTGATGTCCTTGTTGTTTGGTATGTATATTTTTCCTTCCATATATGCCACTTTGTCCTCTTCCCATGCTGATCCATCTTTCTTTTGTAATGCTTGCAAAACTTTCTTCTCTCTGGTTCCATTCTTCTTGATCCTTTTCATTATATCCATTTCTTCCACTACCTTCCTGTCGTCAAATACCCGGATTTTGCCCACAATTTTTCTCGACCACATTTTGTCTTTTAGCAATTGAACATCTTTGTTATTCTCTTTTGTGTCAACCTGATCTTTCCTTGATAGAATATCTACTTTTGTATTTGTTTTCCCTGGAATGTGTCATAGGATAAAGTTGTAGTCTTGCAACTTTAAGTACTATCTGGCCTGTCGTCCGTTTAACTTGTAGGGTTCTCGAAAGTACTTCAGGTTTTCGTGATCCATCCATATTTCAAAGGTTTCTGCTACATCCAGCAAGTATTGTCGTCATTTGGATAAGGCTTCTACGATTGCCAATAGTCCTTTGTCGTAGATCTCGTAGTTCCTTTCTGCTGGTTGCATTGTCCTTGATAAGAATGCAATGGGTTTCCATTTCCCTTCTTGCTCTTGGAAAAGTACTTCTCCAATTGTATGTCCTGACGTGTCCATTTCTATCCTGAATTTTCCTTCTTTTCTTGGTAAGGCCAGTACTGGTTGACTTGTGATCCTTTCCTTGAGTTCTTCAAATACCTTCTGGTGTTCTTCTTCCCATTTCCATTCCTTCTTGCCTTTCAACTCATTTAATGGTTTGGCAATATGGCTAAAGTTTTGGATAAAGTATCTGTAGAAATTTGCAAATCCTAGGAAGCTCTCCACATCTTTTACTTTCCCTGGTGTTTTCCATTCCTTCACCACTTTGATCTTCTCTTGTTCCATTTTGATCTGTCCTTTGCCCACAATTACCCCTAGGATTGGGATTTCCTCCATGTTGAAATCACATTTAGACCATTTGAAACATAAATTGTGTTTCTCTGCTATCTTCAAGAACCTGATTGTTCTTTCCTCCAGCTCTTCCATTGTTCTTGCTGGGATGATGAAGTTGTCCATATAGTTGGCTAGTACTCCTTTATGCAATAGTTCTCGAAAGATGCTATTCATCATCTGTTGAAATGTCCCTGGCAAGTTGTATAATCAGAAATACATCACTTGCGGTTTGAATAATCCTTTGTTGGTTAAGAATGCGGCCTTCCATTCATCTCCTTCTTTAATCCAAACATTGTTGTAACCCCAGATTAAGTCCAGTTTGTTAAAGTATTTTGCCTCCTTGAACTTGTCTATTACTTCTCCAATTAATGGTAGTGGTGTTTTGTTCTTTATCGTGACTTGATTTAACTTCCTGTAGTCTTGAACCAGTCATAGTGAACCATCCTTTTTTGGGATATAAAAACAGAGTGCTGCATATCTTGCCTTTGACTCTACAATGAGTCCCGCTTTAAGTTGTTCATCCAGCCATTGATTCAATGCTTCCTCTTCTTTCAGTGTCATCGCATAGGCTTTGGCGTTTAGCTCTTTCGGTGCTTCTTTTGTCAAGTTAATTTCGTGGTCCCATTCTCGTCTCTCTGGTAATTTCTTGAATTTCTTCTTGTTAAATAGATGGGTGAAAGATCAAATATATTCCGGTAGATCTTCTGGATTTGTTTTATCCACTTCCTTTCCAATTTCGCTGTTGTCCTATTCCGTTTTGTCCGTTACTGTTTCTTTTGTCTGTCTGGAGTTGAACTGTATATCTTTGTGCGTCATTGTACAGTTGCCTGGACATCTCGTGAACTTGATGGTGCCGTTTTTCCAATTGACTTCTGTGTTGTGTTTAACCAACCAATCATGTCCCAAAAACATGTCAGTTCCATCAAGATCCGTCACTGCTACTTTTAGAGTTTCTTTGTGGCCATTGATTTCAACTTCTAGAGGTGCCACCTTGGTCATCTCTCTGTTCTTTGTTCCATCTGCGTTGAATACTTCAAAAGAGAAGTCGATCTTTTTGGTCTGAATTCTCTTGTCCTTGACCAATTGTTCATCGATTCCCGTATGGGTGTATCTAGAGTCCACTAATGCTTTGACTTTGAGATTCTTGCCGTTCCTTGTCTTGACTTGTGCTTGCACGTTCAATTCCCTTTTTCCTTTGCTAGCTCTGTGATTTGGAATAATATATTTGTTTTGGGAATTTACATGGGAGATCTCTTGTACTATGCCTACTCGAGATCTTCGCCAAAACCCTTCTCTTCTTCTTTGTTGTCTTTATCGTCTGATTCCTCCTGAACCTTTCTCTTCTTCATTATCTGCTTTCCTTTGCAGTCTTTGGCAATATGCCCCTTCTTGTTGCATTTAAAACACATTCTCATTTCTCGTTCCTTCTTTTCTGATTGGCATTCTTTTGCTATGTGTCTATATTTGTTACAATTGAAGCACTTAGGCTTCCTATCCTTGAAGTTGTCGTTGGACTTCCCAATGTTCATAGGTTGTTCTCTACCACCATAGATAATTCCTGTACTTGTCTTATAGTCGTGTCTTCCTTCTGTGGATTCATATCCTTGTCCCACTGATGTAATCGCCACTTTCCACTCATTGAGTGTCTCTGGCATTGCTATGGGTGGATAACCCAATATCGTCTTGATTATATCTTGTCATACGTTCTTTTTCAATAAAAAGATGGTATGTAGCTCATCTGTATCAGCCTTCGTGGCTAGCACTTTGAATTCAATCATGAAGTCTACTGTGTTTTGTTTCCCTTGCTTGAACATCTCGATCTTCTATTCTGCGTCTGCTGCTTTGGACTTGTCGCTGAACGTTGTCTTGATTTCTTTCACAAAATCATCCCAATTCTGGATGTCGTTGTCTTCATCTAGCTCATCGAGCTTCTTCTGTGCATAAATTCCCACTACACCTCCCCTGAGGTGAGCTAGGATTGCTGTGATTCTATCGTCTGTTCCATTGACTCTGTTACTCTTGAGGAATAGTCTGATTTCCCTCCACCAGTCTTCGAATTTCGTTTGGTCTCCATCAAACCACCCTGGGTCTGGTACCATGTTCTTTGGCAATCCTGCATGGACGTTCTCACTGGCTACTGTAGCTTCTGGTGCTGGTGTTCCTGACATTTCTGCGTCTGTCTGTTTATATTCACTTGTTGAGGCTTCTTTGTTAATCTGCAAGGATCCTAGTCGTTCTGACAACGCCTCTATATTGTTTGTTCTTCTTGAACTTGTCTTGTCTTCCTGTAGTTTGTACTACACATGTTTTGTTCCTCAACAGATAATGCTGTCTCGTTTTGTCCATAGGTTTGTCCTACTGCACCTCTCTTGCAAGGTAAGCTCGTCGACACTTTACCAAATGTAACAATCTTAAGCTAGAGCTCAGGTTGCAACTAAGGCAAAGACTTGAGAGGAGTTAAGGGATGTATATGCAAGTGGTAAAGTGTAAGGATACAGGAATGTATCTACGCTACTTATACAAGTCCATTATCCAACCATGAGGCATACATGAGGAGTATAACATGAGAAAACTACAAGGATAAAGCAAGGTAGCAACACCTACTGCATGAGGCGCTGACTGAGACTACATGTGGCGCAGCCAATCATGTCATCATACCCTTTATCCATGTCCATGCTGTTTCTTAGAGGCATTGATTGTAACACTCTCTCCTCTGCCATGTCTATTTTCTCTTATTTCCTTACTTCTACATTCATCCTTCTTTTGAATTCTTCCAAGGCTTCCCCTGCATTCTTCAAGTCCTCCTTTCTTTCCCAGGTATCTCCTTCTGTAGTCAACCCTTTCTATTGAACCAAATACTTCTCTACTCCCCTTATTTTTCTTTTATTCAGTATTTTTTTTACTTCCCATTCTTCTACCCCTTCCACTTCAATCAGTTTTCCTTCCTCCTTCTTCTATTCCTTTACTTGCTCCTTGTACCGCACTATCTGGCTCACATTGACTACCAGATGAATTCTCATTGAAGATGGTAATCGCAATTTCACCGCATTTGTTGATACTACCTCCTCTATCACATATGGCCCAATATATCTCTCTATCAACTTCTGCACTGGCCTTTTCTTGAATACTAAATCCTTAGTGCTCAATAATACTTTGTCTCCCTTCTTCTACTTTTCTGTCTCCTTTCTACTCCTATCGGTGTATCTCTTCATCTCCTCCTGTGTTTTCTTCAATGCTGCCCCCACTTCCTCATGTACTTTCTTCATCCTCTCCACAAACTCTGTTGCACTCTCTATCCCTTCTTTCATTCTGATATCTCCCCCCATCTTCAGTTCTCTTCCATAATTTGCCATAAATGGCAACATCTTAGTTGCTGTGTAGGCCTTATTATTTATTGTAAATCCTGCTGATGCCAGCCATTCTAGCCAGTTCTTCTGCTTGTGTTCCACAAACAACCTCAGATACTGCTCCAATTCCTGATTCATCCGTTCCATTTGCCCATCCGTTTGTGGGTGGAATGCCATGGACAACCTTGTCTCTATCCCTAACATTCTATTCAACTCTTTTGTCAACTCCGCTGCAAACTGTGGTCTCCTATCTGACACCACACTTTCAGGCAACCTATGCAACTTCCACATGTTATTCCAGAACAACCTTGCTAAACCTTCCACTGATGTTCCCTTAGTCGTGGTTACAAAGTGTGTTATCTTTGATAGCTGATCACACACTACTAATATTGCATTCTTCCCTGCTACTACTGGTAGCTTCATAATGAAATCTACTGTTAGATGCAACCATGGTTTTTCCGGTACCTCACTTAACTTCAACTTTTCCGCCAACTCTTCTATCCTATTCTTTATCCTCTGATATAGATCACACCCTTCCACATACCTCCCCACATCTCTCATTAGTCCTGGCCACCAGTAATTCCTCATAACCAATTCCACCATTTTCTATCTTCCTCCATGTCCTACTGCTGGCACATCATGATGTAACCAGATTACTTCTGCCCTCAACTCTTTGTCCTTTGGCACATACACCTTCCTCTCTTTCAATACTAAATCTCCTTCTATCTTCCACTTATTACCTTGTAACTCCTTCACTCCCGCTTTCTTCATCTCTTCCACTACTCTAACTACATTTTCATCCTTACTCCTAGTTTTTTTTATCTTTTCTATTATATCTACTTCAGGTCCTTCTATTACTACTTCTTGTAATTTATGAATCCAATTGTCTTTAATAAATACTTGGTTTTCATTGTTCTTTTCTACTCCTACCTTCCAGTCCGCTCTTCTACTAAGTCTATCCACTTTTCCCATTTTTGCCTCTGGCACATGTTTCAAAGTAAAGTTAAATCGAGACAAATACAAGGCCCAATGAGCTTGTCTTCTATTCAATTTTTACGCTTTTATAAAATATTCTAAATTTTTATGATCTATCCAGATCTCAAATTTAGATTGTGCTCCTTCTAACAAATGTTTCTATGCCTCTAATCCTCTTACGATTACTAGCATTCCTTTGTTGTATATTTTATAATTTCTTTCTGTTTCATTTAACGACTTTGAGAGAAATGCTACTGGTCTCCATAGTCCGTCTTCACACTCTATTGATAATACTCTCTCTGTTGCATAATCCAATGCATCTACCTCCATCCTTATTTTTTTATCTATATCTGGTGCTGCCAACACTGGTTCCTTTATAAACTGCTTTTTCAACTCCTTAAACACCTTCTCCTGCCTCTCTGTCCAATTCCACTTCTTATCTTTCTTCACCATGTCATGTAATGGCCTTGCCACTGATGCAAACCCTTCTATAAACTGGCAATAATAATTTGCCAATCCCAAGAATTTCTGCATGTCTTTGACACACTTTGGTGTCAGCCATTCTAAAACCCCTTTCACTTTCTCCTTCTCTATCTTTATTCCTTCTGGTCCAATTACTACTCTCAAAAATCCTACCTCTCTGACCTTCCATTTGCACTTCTCCAGCTTCACATACAAATCATTTTCTTCTAACCTCTTAATTATTTCTGTCATCAACTCATTATATCCTTCCTCAGTCTCTGTTCCCACTATTATATTGTCAATGAACACTGCTACTTTTCCAGTATTGATTAAATCTCTTAGCAACTCATTCATCATTGCTTGAAAAGTCGCTGGAGAATTTGTTAACCTAAAAAACATCACTGTAGGTTCAAAGAACCCCTCCAGTGTAGTGAATGCTGCCTTCCACTCATCTCCCTCCTTAATTCTCATATTGTTGTACTCCCACCTCAAATCTATCTTTGTGAACAACTTCTTTGTTCCAATATTTTCTAAGACATCTGAGATCAATAGGAGTGGATAATTATTCTTAATCGTCCACTCATTCAGATATTTGTAATCCTGCACTATCTGTTTCTTCCCATCTTTCTTCCCTACAAAGAATACCAGTGCTGTTTGTGGTGACTTCAATGGCTGGATATATCCCTTTTACAGCTGTTCTTTCACAAATTCTCTTACCTCCTCTCTCTCTTTTCTCAACAATAGGTATACCTTTTCTTTTCGTGGTACAAACTCTTTCTTCACCTCTATCACATGGTCCCATACTTTTCTCATTGGCATCCTTTCTGACTACTTCTTCCCAAACATCTTTATCCATTTGTGAAACTTCTCTGGTACCAGCTTCTTTGCCTCTGCTTCTGACTTTGCCACTTTTTCTTTCTTATTCCATATCTCCTATTCTTCTGCCACTTTCTTTACTTCCATCGTTTTCTCTTTTTTCTGCTTCTTTCTCTTATTCTTTTCTTCTCTCCTTCTTCCTGCTTCTTCCATTTACTTCTTCTTCCTTCTGCTTTTCCCATCCCAATTTTCCCTATACTGGCCTCCACTGCTTGCCACACTCCTCCAGACATCTCATCATTTTTACCTCCCCTGTTCTCCAGTCAATCTCAGGATTGTGACAAGCTAGCCATGGCATTCCCAAGATTACTATCCACTTCTGTTCCCTGATAACATCTATCTCCGTCCTTTTCCTATATCCTTGATAATAAATATTTACTTCCACTATATTTTCTATTGGTCCTTCTTTATTAAATGACCCATCCAAATTTCTCACATTCACCAGTCTTTCTAACTTCTTTAGTTTAAATCCCTATTTCCTGGCGAATTCTGAGCTCATGACTAATCCAGTTGCCCCACTATCTAACAATACCTCCACTGTTACTCTCTCCTAAGTATTTATCCTCTCTAATTCAATCTTCACCATGACTTCCCTCAAGGTTTTTTCTTCTAACTTCCTTACTTCTTTCTTCCTCTCAATTCTCTCTGAATCTGATGTACCAGCATCTATTTGCGTAGCTAATATATTAAATTTGTTACAAGAATCTAGTCGAGAGACTCTAGATTCTTTACCCCTTTTAAATTATCCAAGTGTTCATTAATTCCCTCGATTCTCCCTCCCCCATATTCCAGCCTCCTTCCTTCTACTACTCTTCCCCTCTGACTCTGATTTCTGCAATAATGGGCCATATACCCAAAGCCTCCACAAGCATAACAATTCCTCCCCCTATCTATCTCCATTGCATAAGGGTCTCTCCTTAGAGGAGCCCTTGCACTCTATCCTTACCTCTGTCCTCTAATAACTACTGCATTTGTCCTCTCGATCCCTTCCATCAGAGCAGGTTCTGTTGTCACCTGCTGAGGAGGCATTTGCCTTCTTTGCCACACTAGTGGTCGTGGTATTATCTATCTCTCTTGCTTCTGTACTCTTCCTATCTTTTTCTTACCTCTTAGTCTTTCTTCTTTCCTCTTACTCTCTCTCCAGTTTCTATTAAGGGCTGTTGCCCTCTTATACTACTGCTTGATAGAGGCTGGCTGGTTTTCAGCCTCCATCAACTTCCTTCTTATCCCTCCATTCATCTCCCTCTTAAACTCCTCTACCAATGGTCTTCTCTCATATCCACTGCCCCTTGCTGCCCTTTTCAATTCTTGTACAAACTTCTCCATCATCTTTCCTTCTTGTTCCAGCTTTCTTAACTCTGCTGCTTTCACTAACTCCTCTTCTCCTCTACCAAATTCCTTCTTTAAACTTGTCAAAAATTCTTCCACAGTCTCATATATTATGAGATAGTTGGACATTAACAATTTTTATTCTCTTTTTCTTTTATTTTTCTTTAGAAGGACAATGAAGAAGGCATGTGACTTCCTTGTCACATGACAAGTCACATGATGTGATGTCATAAGCCTAGAACTTGATGGAAGGGTCTGGAAAATGACATCAGGGCACTTGGAGTACACATGGTGGCCTTGAGCAAAACATGAGGCAGGAATGAGGATAGAGCATGGACATAAGAGCAGGGTTATTTAATAGTAGCATGGACCATGAGACATTTGTATAAATAGGACTCTAATTAAGAAGAGGCTCCTTGTCGAGTTCTCTTGTGAATTCCCTACTTGATATCCTTTTTTGAGATTTACTACCTTGTGCTATCATTTATCATTGGATAAGTGGTTGCCACAACATCATACTCCATCTCTTCTGTCTCTAATTCCTCCATAATGTTCTCCTTCCATACATCTGCTAATCCTCCCTATACATATGAAAGAACCTATTGTATCTGTTCTTCTACTATTGCCTCCTTCATCTTTATCCTTAAATATAACCTGCATGTGATTACAAACCCTCCTACCCTTCCTGCTTCTCCATTGAAGATGGCTGGCTTAGCCACCTCTATGTGAGGTCCTGTGTTGGACCCTGTTGCCTCTCTTTCTGCACTTTCTGCTTCTCTAGTGGCTGCAAGCAGGGCTTGTATTTGCGCCTGCATTGCTGCCAGCTGTTTCTGTTGCTGGCAGATGATCTCATGTAAATTGATTTGACTCATGTTGGGATAAGGTGGAGATGAGTCAATGGAAGAGGGTGATAGCAGTGGTGGTGATGGTGGTGATGGTGATGTATATAGGGAAAGAGCAGAACCTGTGCTGGTTTTGCTCTCAGACTTGTACTCCGATGATGATGAAATTTCGGTATGTGATAACAAGTATTCTTCTTACCCTGCCTACACTTCTACTGACTACCTCCCTAATGAAATGTATACAATTTTGGTCTAAGAAGACTATTTTACTCTAAACAGTCATTTTAAGAATAAACTGTTGTTCCTCTGCATAAACAAACCACAAGTGGGCTTGTAGCACAAGGCTGATATGAAGAAAAGGTACAGAACATGTCCACAAAAGGTGATACATCTGAAGTATACCAGTGGGCTTTGGTACAAACAGACAGCTAGGCTTCCCCTACCTAACTAGTGTGCTCCTTGAGTCTAGGGTCTGACTATATCTTCTTGACTAAGGGTCTGTGTTGGCTCTCAGTCAAGGATGAATAGAGAGTAAGTTGGTTTGGAAGGCTAGTGTTAAGCGGTTCAGAGATAGGAATTGAGTTCTAATGTTATGAACTTAAATCCTTAGAGTGGGATAAAAGAACAACTCTTGTATTGAGTAACACAAGAGAACTCAATAGAGATCCTCTTTACAAAGTAGTCTACCTTATATACTACTACCAATGGTCTGTGCTTACTACTGTGCACCCTACCCTAAATGACCATGTGTAGAACATGAGGCCAGCATGTGTTGTCCATGCTGTATGACGTCACTTGTTCTAGAACCTTTTACTAAATTCTTCTATATCTTATGATCTGTCTTGTGACTTTGCCATCAGGTGACTATTGTGACAGCATGACTAATCAACTCTAACCCTGGTGGTTCTAAAAATAGAAAATAGAAAAATAAATCAAAAATAAAATAAAAATGAAAAGAAAAATAAAATAAACCAAGTCTAACTTCCTCAATCTTGACACTTATGAGACCTTAGAGAGCTTTATTATGGTTTTGGTTTTCATTCTCTAAATTCATTCTTTATATTTTTAGACTAGTATATAAGCCACAAGTAGAAAGAAGTAAGAGAGAGGACCTCTATCCAAATATCCCCACTTGAGAGTAGTTTAGACTCTATT
>JAJOHK020001290.1:0-14470 GCA_022457215.2 Leucocoprinus gongylophorus | reverse complement strand
CACAAATATATAGTCTACAAGAGTAAACATGTCTACAAGACTTAATACACTACAATCTTAAGATAACTATCTAAAATTCTTTGTAATACCATACACTGAGAAATAACCTACAGATCTAAATCTTTGGGATGATGTCTTTTCTTCTATTTCACTATTTAGAGTTGAGAAATTCCTTATCAGTGATATTCAAAACATCACATGCTCACTTCTCCAAATAAGAACATTTATTCAATAACATCACTTAGATAACAAATCAGTATTAGATTATCCAGAACTTACAGGAATTAGTGTCATATTTTGGCAACTAATCAATGTCATTTATAAGTTCAAATAGAATATACTCCTTATAGATGAAAAAAATTATTTCTCTTGAAGATATATAATCCAATGCTTTGTTATTAAATCCATAATAGAGTCTAATTCCAAGGAAGCTTCTATAGTCCCAATACCTTCTCAGGCAGCTCTTAGTGCCTTTATTCTATTTAACAATATTCCAATTGTCCCTTCTTGGCTAAGCAAAGAGTTCTTAGCCAAGCCAAAACAATTAAAACTACCAACTGAAACTAATAACAAGAAGTTGTATACTTAGACTTCAAAATCAAATGTGGAAGATATCATTCATATTAAAAATACTTTTCCAAGCCTTCTTCTCAATAAAATCATAAAAGTTAACAATATTCTTAACATATCAAAGTCAGTTAAATCTTATATTAAGATAACTACTAAAGGACTATCAAGAAAACAAATCATTATTCCTATGGATTAGTCTAACACAAGTATTATTATCAATTACACTAACACTTTTATCAGAAATATTAATAATTGTCTTCATGAACACAACTCAAATATTATTGCTAACTTCATCAGATTGAAAGATCATAAAGTTATAATTACTACTAATCAAGCTATTTCTTCTCAAGATATGAAAATTATTGAGAAGTGCATCAAGAAATCCAAGAATATCAATTTAGAATATGTCAATAGTCTATGACTTCCTAAGTCAAAGTTGTACTTGAAAATCTTAGATCTTTCTTACTTAATAGAGAATACTAACCAATTAATTATCTCTAAAGTAGTTATAGAGGCTATCTAACAGATACACATCTTTAAAGATATTGCTCTTACTTTAAAATCCCACATAATTAAAGCATTGTTTAACTCTAATTTAGCTATAGTCTGGGTCAATATTTGGAATTTGCAAAACAGTTCCATTGCCAAATCTATCATCAACTGATATTTCAACATAAGAAAGTATATTGCCACCATTTATGATACTAACATGAACCTAGGAGTTTCATAGTGTAAGAACTGTTGGAAATGGGACCACTCAATACTTACATACTAATTGTATATGTCTAGATGCTTCAAATGCTATAAATCTCACAATACTGAGCACCACAGAGAAAAAGCATGGTACTATAAAGAAAACAAGAATTAAAAACCTCCAAGGCTCATTACAAAGAAAAGTGAGCCTTGTCCTCATGTCTTTAAATATGTCAACTGTAAAGAAGATCATCAAGTGAATAGTTTCAGCTGTTCTTATTAGAAAAACTGTTTCAATAGAAAGTAGCATAGTAGAAAACAACAAAAGCTCAACCAAGGGTAAAGTTTAGTAATAAAGTAATTCCTGTTAGTTGCATAAGTAGTTTTTTCTTTTTTTCTTTTTTTTCAATTTACATGTTGTTTGTCTATGAATATATATAGCTATAAAGTAGTTATCATAGACTATTATCATATCCTACATTATAAAAAAAACTGTCATAGGTTGGTCACACATGTCACAGTTACAGTCACAACATCATATAGCACATTAGAAGAGTGATATCATACATTATATATAATAACTCTTATCTATATAACTTCTAATATTTATAATAGGCTAAATATAAAGTATACACAAACTATGCATTAGAGATATATAGAATAGACACACTTGTGCTAGGAACTCCACCAAGTTTTCTTATGTTAACCAATATAAGGTTCTTCTTTCACTCAAACACTTGAATTTAAGTCATAATTTCTGTAGTATTACTACAGTCTTTTCTAATCACTCTAATAGTAGATAATATCACACCAGTTGTTTTGTTGTCCACTTACAAAGAGTCATAAATATTAGTCTAGCTTTTAATTGACCTATTCAGTTTGTCTATTGATTTGCAAATACTAAGTAGTAGAAAAAGTAAGCTCAATTTTAAGCAGGTAGTAAAGTTTCTTCATGAAGAGTACAACAAATTGGGGTTTGTGGTTTGATATGACTTATATGAAAAAACTGTGAAGCTTTCATATATAGTATAGGAAAAGTCTAGCTACTTTTTTAATGCTTATTATAATATAAGTTATAATAAAGTGGATAGTCTTAAACAATGAATCTACCTTGGTCATCACTATATCAAATTTCACAAACTCAGAGAGTTCTATGACAATGTCTATACTAGTTATTTTTTATCTTATATCTAAGATAGAGAAAGAGTGTAGTTTACTAATAGTATCACAAATAAGCTACTCACTGGTTGTGATACTTGAACTGAATAGTGTTCCAGAGATTTAGTATAAGGATGTGATGATGACAGATGATAAAAAGTATCAACAAGAATAATTGACATAAATTAATATTATTAAGTCTGAGATCTAGTTCTCAGACACAGAGATATATATACAAAAGAGTGATGGTCTATGCATAAGCTGTTGCCATCACATGATCAAAAATTGTACCTGATGGGAGCTGTCATCTGTTATAGCAGCTATTAGGCTAATTTTAGAAGATAACTAATTATGTCACTACATTGATATACTTGTATCTCTACTAATACTTATTGCTTTGAGATGTATCATATATCATTGAAAATGGATTGATGAGCACTTTCCAATGCAAGTTCAATCATGTGAATCCGTTTAGCCATTTGTGAGATATTAGCAGACAAAGCTTTTACAGTTACTGATAACTTGATATCTCAATTGTTTGTTGCCACTTTTGTATATCCCATATATGTACAGATAGCCCTCATTTGGGGCTTTACAGTTCAACTTAGTTTGTGACAAATAGACAGGTATCAAATAGACTTAGTTTTCAAGCAAAGATCACAAGTGCTAATATACTGACTAATATATCTAGATATTTGCAACCACCAGTAGTTCTATAGTATTAATTCTAAGGTTTTCTAATATTCTATATATCTGGCAATCTTTAAATAATACAATATAATAGCAGAAATCTGAAATGTCGGAAATATAGATCTTATCCTAGAACAGAAGCAAAATATTACTTTTGGACCACTCCACAGAGCATATAGACTTCATGAATAGCTATCAAAGTTCTTTTACAGTTGTAGCCACTATATTTTCCTACTTGCTCAACTAATTTTGATAGTGGATGTCTATTAACAAAGCTTTCTTCTTATATTTCACTATCATGCCTTCTGTTATAAGACAAGAAAGTGTGGACAGACTTCAGTGAAATAAGGTATAGATAGGACAGTAATATATTATTAGTCTATGGCAAGAAAGAGAAGGCACATGACTGGGAAGTCATATGATATTATGTCATAGGGCCTAGAGTGGTCTAGAAGGATCTATGGTCCAGAAGAATCGAAAAGAGTCTAGAGATAGAGTGACATCAAGGAACATATTAACAACATGGCTTCCTCATGATGTATACATGGTGCATACATGAACAACAGAGATGAAGAGTAGTGTTTAGAGTATAATGTCAGGGCACATGTATATGGCATGCTGGCCTTGTGTTATGATTCAAAGCTCAAAGTGTTAAGAAATGAACTAACTCTTGTATTGAGTGATACAAGAGAACTCGATAGAGTTCCTAATACAAAGTAGTCTATCTTATATACTATTACCCATGGTCCGTGCTAGCTACTGTGCACCCTACCCTAAATGACCATGAGTATAACATGTGGCCAGCATGTGTTGTCTATGCTGTATGACGTTACTTTGTTTTAGAACCTTCTACTTCATTCTCCCAAGTCTTGTGATCAGTCTTGTGACCTTGCCATCAACCTGTGACTGATGTGACAGCGTGACTGATAACCCCTAACCCGAGTTGTTCTAAAAATAGAAAATTAAAAAGGAAAAAGTAAAGTAAAGTAAAATAAAGTGAAAAGAGAAGATAAAATAAAGTCCACCGTCAATGATCTTGACACCTTGAGGTAGATATATGGTAGATGAGTAATAGAACATGAGGTAGATTAGTAATAGACATGAGGATAGAGTATGGATATTAGGGTAAAATGCATAGCAGATGCGTAGTTGTAGCACAGACTATGGATAGTCATATAAATAGTTGGTAGAATACTGTTGTGGTTCTCTATTGAGTTCTCTTGTGAATTACACAACTCATGTTCCCCACTAGATATCTGCTCTTGAGATTTACTTGTTAGTGCTACTATTAAACACTGGTCTAGTGGTTGCTACAATACCTTCCATGACTTAAATAAAAAAACTCTAGCTTTATCAGTACCAAATCCTCATTATTGTGAAATTTTGTACTATAGTCAGGTCTTTACAACAAGATATTAGACTTACTTATTAATTTGCCAAGATAGTAATATAACTTGAAATCAAATTTGGTTAGATACAATAACTATCACACTTATCTACAATTGAGCTTCTTGGCCATCATAAAGTACTTCAAGTTCTTATAATCTATCCAGATTTCAACTAGGGTTTTTATATCTTGTAAGAAATGTCTTTATTTCTTTAAGGCTTAAATAACCACTAACATCTCTTTGTCATGGATATTATAGTTATACTCTACCACAGATAAATATTTGCTAAAGAATATAACTAGATGTTATTTGTTGTCTTTTAGATTATTGGAACAAGACCACTTCAGTTATAAAGTATAAACTACCTACTTTGATCCTGAATAATAGAGATATCTGAGAAGGCTAATACTAAAGCTATAGTAAAATCTATAGATGAATTTATAATAGATATTGGTAAATTCCAGAAATACTTACATGTCTATATAACTATGTGAGGTTTGTTACAACTTAGAAACCTTAGTGTTGGTTTGGGAGAAGAACCTTGTATAGGGTTTACACAAGAGAACTCAATAGAGAACTCTGTATAAGATGGTCTACCTTATATATGAATACCTAATGGTCTGTGCAAGCTATTTCTATCCTGCCCTAAATGACCATGTGTATGCCTTAAAGTCAACATATATTTTACATGTTGTATGATATTATCCTTTCAGAACCTTCTACTTCCTCCTATGTGTCATGTGACTTGTGACCATGTCATCTGATGTGACAGCATGATCTTATCACTCTAACCCTAACCCTAGTTCTAAAAATAGAATAAAAGAAAAATAAATCAAAATGAAAATGAAAATGAGAAAGGAAAATAGAAAATATCAAGTCCACTCTTTACATTCTTGACATTACCCTCCCTTCAAGGTTTCTCCTCTGAAGAAACTGATTTCCATTTTTACCAGTTCCTCTCCAACTTCCTCAAATATTCCTCTTCAAACTTTCCATCATCCCATCTATATAGCATCTTTGCCATAAACTTCCCCAGTAATTCTCCTCTTCTAAAATCTCTCTCTTCTGCCATATCTATCTTCTCTTGCCTCCTTACTTCTGCATTCATCCTTCCTTCAAATTCCTCCAACACTTCCTTTGCATTTCCTAAGTCCTTCTTCCTTTCCCAAGTATCATGCTCGGCTGTGAACCTCTTCCATTGCACTAGGTACCTATCCACTTCTCTTATTTTTCTTTTATTTAATATTTTCTCAATTTCCCATTCTTTGACTCCCTCTATTTCTATTGGTTTTCCTTCTTCTTTTTTCTGTCCTTTTATTTGTTCTTTGTATCGTACTATCTGGCTGACATTCACAACTGGATGGATTCTCATTGAGGTTGGCAGTTGTAATTTGACCGCATTGGTGGATACCACCTCCTCCACTGTATAAGGGCCTACATATCAGTCCACTAGTTTCCTTGCCAGTCTTTCCTTGAACATCAAGTCCTTGGTACTCAACAATACTCTATCTCCTTTCTTCCAATCCTCAGTTTCTTTTCTCCCCTTATCTGCCTGCCTCTTCATGTCCTCTTGTACCTTTGTTAATGCTGCCCCTGCTTTTTCGTGTACTTTCTTCATTCTTTCTGCAAACTCTGTTGTCTTCTCCACTTTTCCTCTCTTCCTTATGTTGCCTCCCATCCTTAACTCTCTCCTATAATTCACCATAAATGGTGACACCTTCGTTGCCGAGTGAGCCTTGTTGTTCACCACAAACTCTGCTGATGCCAACCACTCCAGCCAATCCTTCTGCCTATGATCCACAAAGAACCTCAAGTACTGTTCCAATTCTTGGTTTATTTGTTCTATCTGCCCATCTGTCTGTGGGTGGAACGCCATTGACAACCTTGTCTCTATTCCTAATATTCTGTTCAACTCCTTTGTTGACTCCACCACAAACTGAGGCCCTCTATCTGATACCACACTCTCTAGTAACCCATGCAACTTCCATATGTTATCTTGAAACAACCTTGCTAACCCTTCTGCTGATGTTCTCTCTGTAGTTGCTACAAAATACGTCATCTTGAACAACCTATTGCAGACCACTAGGATTGCATCTTTCCTAGCTACTACTGGTAACTTTGTGATGAAGTCTACCATTAGATATGTCTACGGTTTCTCTGGCACCTCACTCAGTTTCAACTTCCCTGCTACTTCCTCTGTCCTATTCTTCATCCTCTGACACAGGTCACACCCTTCCACATATCTCCCTACGTCTCTCGTCACTCCTGGCCACCAATAGTTCCTCATCACCAACTCTACCGTTTTCCACCTTTTTCCATATCCTACTGCTGGTACATCATGGTGTAACCAGATTATCTCTACTCTCAGCTCCACATCCTTTGGTACGTATATTTTTCCTTCTTTTATTATCAGATCTTCCTCAATCTTCCACTCCTCTCCTCTTAGCTCTTTCACCCCTGTTTTCTTCATCTCTTTTACTATCCTGACTACTTCCTCATCCTTACTTCTAGTCTTTTTTATCTTTTCTATTATATCTACTTCAGGTCCTTCTATTACTACTTCTTGTATGCTACAAATCCAATTGTCTTTAATAAATACTTGATTGTCATTATCCTTTTCTACCCCTACTTTCCAGTCTGATCACCTACTTAGTCCATCTACTTTTTCCATTTTTGTTCTTGGAACATACTTCAAAGTAAAATCAAATCTTGACAGGTAGAGTGCCCATTGGGCTTGTTTGTGATTCAACTTTTGTGCCTTCATAAAGTATTCCAAGTTCTTATGATCTGTCCAGATCTCAAACTTGAATCGTGCACCTTCTAGCAGGTGTCTCTAGTTTTCTAATCTCCTGGTAATTGCTAGCATCTCCTTGTCATGGATTTCATAATTCCTCTCCGTCTCATTCAATGACTTGGATAGAAATACTACCAGTCTCCATAACCCATCTTCGCACTCCATAGATAACACTCCTCCTGTAGCATAATCCGATGCATCTACTTCCATTCTCATTTTTTTTGTCTAAATCTAGTGCTGCTAACACTGGTTCTTTTGTAAATCTTTCCTTCAACTCCCTAAACGTCTTTTCCTGCTTCTCTATCTAATCTCATTTCTTGTCCTTCTTCACTATATCGTGTAATGGCCTAACTATAAATGCAAAGCCCTCAATAAATCAACAGTAATAGTTCGCCAATCCTAAGAACTTCTGTACATCCTTGACACATCTTGGTGCCGGCCAGTCCAATACTTCCTTTACCTTCTCTTCTTCCATCTTTATTCCTTCTTCCCCAATTACCACTCCCAAAAATCCTACCTCCCTTACTTTCCATTTGCACTTCTCCAGTTTCACATATAAATTGTTTTCCTCCAGCCTTTTTATCACTTCTGCTACTAACTCATCGTGCCCTTCCTCGCCTTCTGTTCCTATAATTACATTGTCTATAAACACTGCCACTTTTCCTGTGTTGATCAGATCCCAAAGCAACTCATTCATTATCACCTGGAAGGTTGCTGGGGAATTTGTCAGTCCAAAGAACATGACTGTGGGTTCGAAAGACCCCTCAGGTATTGTAAATGCCGCTTTCCACTTGTCCCCTTCCTTTATCCGTACATTATTATAACCCCATCTCAAGTCCATCTTTGTAAATACTTTCTTCATACCTATGTTCTCTACTACATCTGATATTAAGGGTAAGGGGTAATTATTTTTAATAGTCCACTCATTTAAATATCTATAGTCCTGAACCATTTTCTTCTTACCATCCTTCTTCTCTACAAAAAACACTGGTGCTGTTTGAGGCGACTTCGAGGGTCTGATGTATCCTTTCCTCAGTTGTTCTTGAATGAACTTGTACACCTCTTCTCTTTCTTCCCTTGACAATGGATATACCTTCCCTTTTCTTGGCACAAATCCTTCCTTGGTGTCTATTGCATGGTCCCAGATTTTTCTTGTGAGCATTCTCTCCAACTGTTTCTTGCTGAAGACTTTAATCCACTTATGAAATTTCTCTGGTACCAGCTTCTTGGCTTCTGCCTCCGACTTCACTGCCTCTTCTTCTTTGTCTCATATCTCCTATTCTTCCGCTACTTTTTTTATTTCCATCGTTTTCCCTTTTTTCTGTTTCTTCTTCTTTTCTTTTTCTTCTCTCTTTTTCTCTGCTTCTTCCTTTGCTTCCTCTTCTTTCTGCTTCTCCCAACTCGATTTCCCTTGTACAGGTCTCCACTACTTCCCACACTCCTCCAGATATCTTGTCATCTTAACCTCCCCTGTTCTCCAATCAATCTCAGGGTTGTGGCAAGCTAACCATGGCATTCCCAATATCACCATCCATTTTTGTCCCCCAATCACATCTATCTCTGTCCTCTCCCTATGTCCCTGATAATAAATATTTACTTCCACAGTGTTTTCTATTGGTCCTTCCTTGTTGAATGATCCATCCACGTTTCTCACATTTATTGGCCTTTCTAATTTTTTCAACTTAAATCCTCGTTTCTTTGCAAACTCTGAGCTCATTACTAGCCCAGTTGCTCCACTATCTAGCAATGCTTCCACTATTATTCCTTCCTGTGTGTCAATCCTTTCCAACCCAATTTTTACTATCACTTCCCTCAATATTTTTCCCTCATTCTTTCTTATATCGGTTTCCTCTATTTCTGGTACATCAGCATTTATTTCTTTGGCTAATACACTATATCTATTAGGAGAATCTAGTCGAAGAATTCTAGATTCTCTTTCACTTTTAAATTGTTCAAATTGTTTGTAATTTCCTTGATTCTTTCCTTTCCATACTCTACTCTCCTATTCTCCACCACTCTTTCTCTCTGACCTCAATTTCTGCAATGACAGGCCATGTGCCCAAATCCTCTGCAAGCAAAACAATTTCTCCCTCAATCCACCTCCATCGTATAAGGGTCCCATCTTAAGGGAACCCCCATACTCGGTCCTGCCCCCTGTTCTCTAACCACCACTGCATTTGTCCTTTCTACTCCCTCCATCGGAGTAGGTTCTGTGCGAACCTGCTATTGAGGCAACTCCTGCCTCCTTGGCCAAACCTGAGGCTGTAGCAATATTTGCCCTAGTGCTCCTTGCTGATTTAACCTTGGAGCCGATGCCCCATTAGTCTCCTTCTTTCCTCATAATCTTTCCTCTTCTCTCCTACTCTCTCTCCAATTCTAATCTAGAGCAATTTCCCTCTTGAACCAGTGCTCAATAGTGGCTGGTTGGTTCTCTGCCTCTATTAGTTTCCTCCTGATACTTCCGTTCATGCCCCATTTGAATTCTTCAATCAGTGGGTGTCCCTCATAACCGCTTCCTCTTGCTATTCTCTTGAAATCCTGTACAAATTCCTCTATTGTTCTTCCTCCTTGTTTGATCTTCTTTAATTCTGCTACTTTTACCGATTCCTCATCCCCTCCTCCAAATTCTTTCTTTATTTCTGCCAAAAATTCACCTGCTGATTCAAATTCAATTTCCCTTGTCTCCAACTCCTCCATAATGTTCTCCTTCCAGATATCTGCAGACCCTCCTTGAACATAGGATAGTATCCAATTAATTTGTTCTTCTACTGTCGCCTCCCTCAACCTCATCCTTATATATAACCTGCATACTTCTAAAAACCCGGAAACTTTCAATGGTGTTCCATCAAAAGTTTGTGGTTTTGCCACCTCAGTGACTGCTGCTACGCCTTCTCCTCCTTCTCTTTCTGCTCCTTCTACCTGTGCTGTTAATGCTGCAATCTGCTCCTGGAGTTGCCTTATGATGGCAGGGTAGTCAGATTGACTCATAGTGTATGATGGTGGTGGTGATGGTGATAGGGATGGTGGGGTAAGAGATGGTAATGTAGGTTGTGATCTCTGAGCTGAAAGAACTGATCCTGCACTAGACTCAGCCTCTGACTCATACTCCAAACTCAAAGTCTCAGTAGGTGATAGCGGGCACTTTTCTTGTTCTACCTACACCGTCTACTGACTGCTTTTTCTTACTGACTACTGCCCTAAAAAATACTAGCTAATATCCCTAAGGAGAGAATCTCTACACTAGATGTTTCTTTACTAGGCAACGTCGCTACTCTGCGTGGACAGGTTACAAGGGAACCTGCAGCACAAGCCTTCTACTCGAAAAACTATCTAACACACCCACACAAGGTAGTACATTTTACTGCACCAGTGGGTTTTGGTACAACAAAACGACTAGGATTTCCCCTCCTAGCTGATATACCCCTTAAGCCTAAGGTCTAGCTATTCTTCTTGACAAGAGAGCTGTGTTGCTCACCGTTGAGGATGATAATAGAGTAAGTGGTGGGAAGGCTCTGTGTTGAGCGGTCCCAGGAAAAGGAAATTGAGTTCTAATGTTACAACTCAGAAACCTTAGTGTTGGTTTGGGAGAAGAACCTTGTATAGGGTTTACACAAGAGAACTCAATAGAAAACTCTGTATAAGATGGTCTACCTTATATATGAATACCTAATGGTCTGTGCAAGCTATTTCTATCCTGCCCTAAATGACCATGTGTATGCCTTAAGGTCAACATGTGTTTTACACGCTGTTTGACATCATCCTTCCAGAACCTTCTACTTCCTCCTATGCATCATGTAACTTGTGACCATGTCATCTGATGTGACAGCATGATCCTGTCACTCTAACCCTAACCCTAGTTCTAAAAATAGAATAAAAGAAAAATAAATCAAAATAAAAATAAAAATGAGAAAGAAAAATAGACAATACTAAGTCCACTCTTTATATTCTTGACAAGGTTGGCCAATTACAAACACTAGCTATTTTGGTAGAATCTATCATTACCTGATCTTTAGAAATTACTAGTCTTAAGTACTCAATTTGTCACTTGTTGAACTCATACTTTTTAGAGTATAAAAATAACTTATACTTGGCTAGAACTTCAAGAACTCTGTATATTATCTTGCAGTTATCTTCCAAGATTTGAGTAAAGATAAGAATATTATTCAAATAGACTATTATAATTTCTTTAGCTATAAGATTCTGAAAAATATTATTCATTATAGTTTGGAATATAACAAGACTATTAATTATACCAAAAAATATTACTAGAAGTTTAAAAAGACTATAGTTCATAGAGAAGGTAGTGTTATAATTACCTCCTCATAGTCTATGCATGCTTTTCTTATGTCTTGTAGGGTTCAGAGTATGATGCAATGATTGGCTACACTATATGTTATCTCAGTCAGTGCTTCATGTAAAAGACACTATTCACTTATGTTTTTCTTATTATTACCTCATGTTCTATAATGTTGTCACCATATGTATTACATATGGTCTTTAGGTATATATAGTATAAATACTAGTCTGTATCTTTATATTTTACTAATTAACTTAACCCTTTATACTTTCTCAAGTCTTTGCCTAAGTTGCAACCTGAGCCAAGCTTAAGATTGTAATAGGTAGCCTTCTATTTGTCTCTGAACTTGATATAGATATTATTAAAATTCTAGCATACATCTAGTTTCATAAAAATCTAGTATCTTGAAGCTAGATACTAGTTTAAAGACTAGTAGTAGATTGATTATTTACCATTACAGTAATAAGAACTCTATAATTCTGAACTAATAATAGAGAACCATCTCTTTTCTTAATGAAGAATACTAGTATAGCTATTAGAAATTTTAAAAGATGTATGTAATTTATATAAGCCATATTTATCCTAACTCATAAATAATACCTCTTTCTTCATTTATACTCTCTAATATTTTTCAGTATAGATCATATCTCTCTATTCTATCTTAAATATCCTTGTTGGGCTCTTAACAACTCTATAAATCTCCATCTCTGATATCTAAGGATTACTAAAACTTATTAGATATGCAAAGCTTGGACACTAGTTGTTTCATCTAAATTCCCTTTTCTTTTTCTTTTTTCTTTAATTTTTTCTTTATTTGGATCTAGGGTTAGGGCTAGAATAATGTTATAATCACAATGTCACACATCAGTCACATCAGATGACATGGTCACAGTAACAGTCACAAGTCATGAGGTTATAGAGAAGAATATAAAAGATTTTAGAAGAATAATATCATACAACATATGTAACACATATTGACTTTAAGGTGAACACATGGTCATTTAGGGTAGGCTAGAAAAGTAGTAGTATGGACCATTGTAGTTTAGTATATAAGATAGACAATTCTGTACAGAGTTCTCTATCAAGTTCTCTTATATTAACCCTAATATAAGATTCTATTTATTAACTAACCCTAATATTATGACTTAGGTCCAAGAGTTAGGACAAAAGACCACTCTTGTATTGAGTAATACAAGAGAACTTGATAGAGTTCCTAAGTACAAGTTGTCTACCTTATATATGAACTAATATTAGTTCATACTACACTTCTTTAGCCCTACTCTAATGACTATGTGTTGTCCATACCATATAATATTATTGTTTCTAGAATCTTCTATGTTGTTCCATTGCATCACATGAGCATGTGACCTAGGTGACCATAACTGTGATCTATAATGTCATGTTATGTCTTCTTTACCTATGTTCAAAATAAAGAAAGAGAAATAGAAACTTAAAATAAAATAAAGAAAAAGAAAAGAAAAATAGAATAAAACCAAGTCCATTATTCACAACTCTAACACCTAAGGTCTTTGAGTTGTAATAGAACTAGGGTAATGCTTAGCAGTCTCTATTCCTAGATAACTACTCTAAGTAGTTTACACTATAAATCTCATTCTGAAAATAAACTAAAAATATCACTGTTATAGTATGCTTGAACCCTTATATTTTATTTTTATTTTATTTTATTTTTATCTATTTTCTTTGATTTGATTTCTCTTTTTCTTTTATTTTTATTTTTTAGACAATGAAGAGGCATATGACCATAGTTACATGATGCATTACATGAAATTATATCATAGGCCTAAAATCTGAAAAAAGAGCTAAAAGAATAATGTCAAGATATATGTCAATAACATATTCACCTTATAATATATATATTGTGTACTTATGACAAATGTATGGACATCAGAGTAAGGTTATTTATCATTAGTATAGACTATGTATACTAGTATATATAGTATATAAATATATTGGAAACTTTTTGTTGAGTTTTCTTGTGATTTCCATAAGATACTTTACTTATAAATTTACTTGAGTAGTCTATTGGTTATCTTGACTAGTAGTTACTACAACAATAGAACTCAACTCTTTACAAGGACACTGCATTACATAGTCTTTTTTCACTTACTCTTTTATCATCCTTAACTGAAAAACAACACTATTTCTTAGTCAAGAATATATAGCTGGGCTCTAAGTGTCAGAGTTGAAAACAGTAGACCCTAACTATTTTTCTTTTTCTTTTTCTTTTCTATTTTCTTTTCTTTCATTTTCTATCTTGGAAAATTAGTGTTAGGATTAGTGTGATGTCACACTGTCACTGTCACATGATCACATGTCACATTGGAAGCACATAAAAAGTTCTGGAAGGATAATATTATACAGTATATTAGTCTTAAGACAAATACATAGCTGTCTAGGATAGGCTAGAAGTAGAGTAGCACAGACCATGGGGCTTCAGTATATAAGGTAGACAATTCTGTACAGAGTTCTCTATTGAATTCTCTTGTGTTAACCCAATACAAGGTTCATTCACTTGTCCCACTCTAAGAGCTTAAGTTTGTAACACTAAGCTTAAGAAGTATACTAGCTAGGCAGAGAAAGCTTAGTTATTTGTTTGTACCAAAGTCTACTAGTATATTTCAGATATATCATCTTTTGTGAATATATTAGTTAGTTTTCATAGTAGAAGCTTTATACTATTGGTTTCCTTATAATCAGGACATATAGAGAAGTAATATTATCTAGTAAGAAAGCATTTAGTTTAGAGATTTCCTTCTTAGGAATAGTAGTGTAACAGTTTAATTAGGGCAGTAGTTAGTAAACAAATAGTCAGTAAACAATGTAAGATCAGATAAGAAGAATACTAGTTAGTATTTACAG
>JAJOHK020001289.1:0-14477 GCA_022457215.2 Leucocoprinus gongylophorus | reverse complement strand
CATATAATCACAATGATATATATATATATTAAATCAACAATTTATTATATGGGGTATGAGGGCAGACTGTGGTAGCTACTTTATAACTACATAAATTGAGACACAAACTACATGAGTATGAAAAAGAAAAAGAAAAGAAAGAGAAAAAGGAAAGCATGAAAGAAAGATGAGACAAGAAAGCAAAGAAAGGGAAGAAGAGAGATTAACAAAGTGACAAGCAGTTTATTGATGAAGTAATGTTTTCTCCAAATGAAAAAGCACTACAGTTAAACTCCTAAAAGAGAGTAAAAGAACTTATTTTATCCCTCCTTGGATTCCAATACTCATTATATCTTTTACAATCATAGAGGATATAATGCCTAGTTTTGATGGGATAAGTACTATATGGACACTTGAAATCTTCCTGAGGGAAGAATATCAACCTATACTTACTAATGTTGTGATACTTGAACTTAATAGTATTTCAGAGGCTCAGTATAAGGAGGTAATGACAATAGATAATGAGTAGTATCAACAGGAATAATTGATGTTGTTAAGTCTGAGGTCTAGTCCTCAGATACAGAGGTATATACAAAAGAGTGATGGTCTGTGCACAAGCTGTTGCCATCACATGATCAAATCTTGTACCTGATGGGAGCTGTCATCTGTCATAGCAGATGTCAGGCTAGTTTTAGAAGGTAACTAATTATGTTACTATATTGATATGCTTGTATCTCTACCAATACTTATTGCTTTGAGACACATCATATATTGTTGTAAATGGATTGATGAGCACTTTCCAACGCAAGTTCAATTGTGCAAATCTGTTCAGCCATTCATGAGATATTAGCAGATGAAGCTTTTACAGCTGCTGATGGCCTGATATCTCAGTCATTTGTTGTTGCTTTTGTACATCCTACATATGTGCGGATAGCCCTCATTTGGGGCTTTCCATCATAACTTAGTTTGTGAAAATTAGTCCACTGGTTGTGGAGATACAAGTTGAATAAAGTTTGTGACATTGTCAAGAAGCTCAAGGAAATAATTTTCCTTTTCATCCAATATCTAAAAAGTCATTTTCTACATGGAAAGAATATTATCATACTTGCTTTTCCTAATGAAGTTCCATAATGACTTGTAAGGATACTGAGGATGAGGATGGAACTGTTTGGTTTCTTTATTAATGACTTATTCACAACAACTAGAACATTCCCAGAATTCAATTGAATTATAGTGATTTTTGGCACAGAATTTTCTGAGCTTAGCTGAAATTGCTGCTATATATATTTGAAACAGATGCAATGAAGAATTGAAAATTCTTCTTACAGCATAGATAGAGTCTATAATAGCAACTATTTTTGAAATACCATATATAGTGGTGGCTTGGTTGATACCACATCTAATGGCAAATAATACAGCTTCCATGAATGTAACATTCACTGTATGATGGATAGTTTTGATAACAGATTTTTTGTATAAGTAGATATGTGCAATAGATGTTGCTATATTTATCAGGTTTAAAAACAATAGACTTCAATTTCATTTTATTTTATTCTTTATTTTCATTCTATTTTCGATTTATTTTCATTTTCTATTTTTAGAACTCTAGAGTTAGGGTTGAAATGATGATTGGTCACAGTAACAGCCACAGATCACAAGATATAAGAGAAAGAGGTAAAATGTTAGGATTCAAGACTCAAAGTGTTAAGTCAAGAAACAACCCTTGTATTGAGTAACACAAGAGAACTCAATAGAGTTCCTAGTACAGAGTAGTTTACCTTATATACTAGTACCCATGGTCTGTGCTAACTACTGTGCACCCTACCCTAAATAACCATGAGTATAACATAAGGCCAGCATATGTTGTCCATGCTGTATGACATCACTTTGTTCCAGAACCTTCTACTTTCTTCTCTTATATCCTGTGACCAGTCTTGTGACTACGCCATCAAGTTGTGACTGATGTGACAGCGTGACTGATAACCCTAACCTGAGTTGTTCTAAAAATAGAAAAAGAAAAGAAAAGAAAAGAAAAATAAAAATAAAATAAGAAATGAAAATAAAAATTAAGTCCATCATCAGCGATCTTGACATAAAAGGTTCTAGAAAAAGTGATGTTATACAGCATGTATATCACATGCTGACCTCATGCCTAACACATGGTCATTTAGGATAGGGTGTACAGTAGCTAGCATGGACCATCTAAATAGGTATATAAGATAGACTACTTTGTAAAGGGCTCTTTATCGAGTTTTCTTGTGTTTACTCTAATATAAGAGTTTGTTCTTTTGTCTAACTCTAAAGACTTAAGTTTATAATAATGTTATTCTTGATACTAGCATCAGATATAACAAGAGCATAAGAGAGATTTGAAGAAGATTTGATTGCAATATTGTTAAGGTAACAAATATGCAATTTGATGCTTTTATTGCTTTGTTTGTTTGAAGAATGGAAAGAAAAATAACTATGAAAAATGTCAATAAGATGAGAACCCAGAGAAAACTCCTTGTTAAATGAGTCAAAAGAAGGGAATACTTCATTAAACCTATTGTCCATGTCAACAATTGATCCCTTGATCATTAACTATTGATTTGGGGTGAGTACTTCCAATAATAATCAATGAGGAGTGTTGGTGACTGATGGTTTTGATTCAAGTAGTGATCTCAAGATGTGATTGTGAGAAAGAGAGAGAGCTCTGAAGTGTGATCTGCTACTGAGCTTTTGGAGATGTAAGTGAATTGGGATTAAACCCACAATAGCTTTAATGCCAAAAGAAGGTAATGTTTGAAAAGTGCATAGAATCCAGATAGTGGCTCTTCTTTGTGTTTTGTTCAGCTCCTTGAGTGGGTAAGATAATGGCACTTTGTTATAGAACCATAGTTAAAACCCATGAAGAATAATAGGAAGGATGCAACTTCTGTTGGGGGTTAAGACCCCTAACATAATTTCCAAGAATCTTCATGCACTTGACCATAGAGATGGCTTTGTTTGCATAAAAGTTGATATGTTGCCAGAAGGATAGCTTTCTATCAAAAATAAAACCCAAGTATTTCCATGTGCTCTTGGAATGAAGAATCAGACCTCCTAATGCAGAGAGGTCAAGCAGAGAAGGGTAGAAGACTTCATGCAATCTAGAAAAATGGATAACCTTTATCTTCCTATGTTTCATTATTAGTCCAAATCTTTCCAAGATAGAAGAGGTGATGTTGTAACTACAGAAAAGAAGAGAGTTTGAAATTGTTAGCAATTTGCTTTGAGCCATAAGAAGACCATCATTGACAAAAGAAAGAATAGAAACAGGATTTTTAAGGATTTGTAGACATTTTTCAAGAATATGAAGAATAGGAGTAATATATAAGGCAGATAAAATGGGGGAGAGAGCTAAACCTTGACCTACTCCAATGTTAACACTGAAAAAAGAAGAGGAAAAATTGTTCCAAAAATATTGAGTTTTTCTTCCTACTAGATAATTGGAAAAGAAATGAGAAATCTTAGCATTGAATCCAGTTTTTCCAATAATAAGGGGAAGAAGTTGGTGATTCAAGGATGGGAAAAATTTGGTGATATCAAATACCAAAGTACTCATCATATTATTCCTGACCCAACTAGTATAGATGAAATGTATAAGGGCAATGCCAGCATTAGAAGTTGACCCTTGTTTCAAACTATCTAGTTGGCTCAGATAAATGAAATTGTTTGAGATCTTCAGGAATGATGATAGATGTAGGAACTTTGAAATGCAAAGGCCAGTGACATAATTCAAAGCATACATCAGCAATATTGACAATTTTCTTCAAACATATGTTATTTTGAACAATACACTTGAAGTGTCTTCATATTACTTTGTTAGGACCTAAGGATGATGAATTGTTATACTTGATAATAGAACTAGTGAATTCTGCTTTGAAAAATAGAACCCAACTCATTGGGAGTTTGTCAGAAATCTTATCCAATATGCTAATGTTGATTTGATAATCTTGAGCCATATTAAAGGATGAATAGAGAGCTTGCCAAAGATCTTCAATTTTGAAATAGAGATGGTCATTATGTTTGATTGCTTCAATGGCAGATAGCTTTCATATGTTGATCCAATTCATAAGTTCCCATAAGCCATATCTCTTGTTGGTGATTTCTTAGATTTTTTGGTCAAAAAACAAATGCTTTTAACTATTCTTTTGAATTGCTTCTAATCCTTGATTTACTTAGACAATCTGTACTTTTCAAGGTCTCTGTTATAATTCACATCCCACCAGTTCTTGAAGTGTTTGGTGATGTTGATAATCTTTGAGTTCTTAGCCCATATTCTTTCTGTAACATAAGCAAGAGATTAAACAACATTTTCAAGGAAATCTACATCTGAGATATCATTAGTTTTGATACCTCTAATGGCCTCAATTAATTCAGCAACAAAGTTTTTCTCTTTCTTGCTATCTTTGACAATATTATACTTTTTAGTTTGAATATATTCTTTGAAGATTGGAATAGTAACTGTTAGTGGAGCATGATCTGAAATGAGGTGCCACTTAGGATGAATAGAATAACTATTAAGTTCTTCTAACCCTAATCTAAGGAACATAAGGTCAAGGTGTCAGGTATGGTTCATATTAGAGTGGAAGTCTGCAAAATGGACTCAGAGATGTATGGACTTGTGGAATAACCTTGGCTTCAGCTTATATACTGCACTGTCTATTTGCTATATGGTTGCAACTTCAGATAGTAGGAAGAAGTCCGAGATGAGAGTGAGTGCTGATTGGTGTATCACTGTTAAACACTGGAGATCAAGTTCAATAAGAATTATCTTTGTCGATTATCAGACTAGCGAATTACAGTGTAACTACTAGTCTTATATACAAACAGATATTATAGGAGATACTTGGGGTTTCAATGTTGAGATACTGACAGGAGTAACTCTGTCATGGAAGACCAAGTCAAATAGGAGTATCTCCACTATGGAAGACAAAATACCTGGATGGTTGCAGCACTGCCAGAAGGCATGTTACAAGAAAGATGGCTACCATGGAAGGTGAGCTTGTATAATTTGGAGATGATATCACTGCAGTGATGTAATTTCCAGATGGGTGGACTTGTATATGACATAAGGACAGAATTTGAGTCTTAATTGTTGTTGGAGTATTTAGTAGAAATGTAGTTAGTGGGTTTAGAGAGTTCTAAATACAATGAATTTGCAATGTCAAAAAGTAAATTCCTATAAATAGAATGATGTGGGTGATTATAATCCCACAAATTGTCCCTAATGTTGAAGTCACCCATTATAATTAGGATATTGTTGATATTAGCTTCAATATCCTTAAGATACTTTAAACCTGATTGAGACAAGTCTGAATAAACATTTAATAGGAAGAAAATTAAATTATTATTGAAAAAGGAGATAAGAGAAATGTCTCTATGATTATAAATGTCTTTGCATAAAGAAAACAAAAAGATGAAAGTCTTATATTAATATATGTAATGACTATTGGAGAGCCATTTGCTTTAGAGAGATTCTTAGAAAAGGTTATCTAATTAGGGTGATTTGGGACTCCTACTAGTTTTTCTCCTTCTTTACTTTTTGAACTTGGTATTGATCAAATTGTTGTCTATGATGATTCTTGTATAAAGATGACATAAAAAGAAATCTGAGTTTTTAAGATTGTATTGACAACTGAATTGTTTTTTCATGTGTTCTGTGAAAAAATCTTAATTTCTTTGATAATAATGAAAGGTTACCATTCACAACTGAATGAATGAATTGTCTTTTACTCTTGTCAAGTTTTTAATATTATTTAGAATGTTATTTTCTATTGAAGCAATATCTCCAGAATGGACATAAGTCTGAATTGGCTTGATAATCTCCTTTGCAATTTGAACACTTGAATGAGTGAGAGCATGGTTCACCCTGCTTGGTTTCTAACCTTGGAGAATTAGTCTTAGGATTAGCCTTACAATACCATACAAATTAACAGTGATGTTCAAACATGTGAGGACTATTGCATTTAATGTACTTGGATCCTTAGATTTTGCATATAAACATAGCATGCTCCTATTTCCAACAATTCTTGTATTACAGAACACCTAGATCCATATTTACCCCTCCAAACTGTGGTGATAAAGCTTCCAATGTTGAAGCACCTATTAATTAGTCCCTTTGCTTTACTCCCACTTTGTGTATCCCAAATATCCAGCCAGGTGATAGCTATATCTGACTTTGGTAATACCTTGATGACTCTTAGTCTAGAGGCAATCAATATGTTGTTGAAGATATGATTTTTTAAGATTTTCTCAACCACATCTGATGTTAAAGGAGTATTCATGTTTTCAATAAGATAAGGTAAGCTAATAATCTTGAGATATGACTTTGACTGAGGTAATCAGGGGGTTTCAACATTCTTCAAATTAATTTGGTTTGAATTCTTAACATATTTTTCTATAGTTTGATGATCCAAAGAAGAAGTGACTTTGTCAGTTACAATGACAATACCAGATGTTTCTGAATGAATGTAAACTGTCTTGATTTCTGATTTGATATTCTTAAGCATCCTATTAATGTTAGTAATATAGTCACTTGAGCTTGCCATAAATTTGACTATATTGTCATTGTTTATTGGAACAATGACCTGCTTTTTCAATGGTCTTTTAGTAGTTATGTTAAGTCTTGGTTTCAGTTTACTATCTTTGTTGATAATTTTCTGAATATTTTCAATTTTTTTCACCTGTAGATTAGGGGATATCTCCTTGATCCTTAAGATTTCTCTAGTATTATTATCTGATGATAATGCTTGAGTATAAGATTTCTTATAGGTTTCTTTTTCTTTTGTTTTTTTATTTTTCTTGAAGATTTTTGCTATGTCCTTAATCTCCTTAGACAATTTTGCTGGGATAGGAGGAGGCAATCTGACAATAGTAGCTGGTTTGTTGTCACTCTTGCTACTACTGTTTTTGGACATATTATAGTTATTGATTTTAGGAGTAAAATTGGCTACAACTTTATTTCTGAAAGAAATGTTGTTGTTATCAGCACTAAGTGCATCCCAACCTGATTTGTAAATGGCTAAGATGAAGTCTCAAGCCATATTACCAATACCCTTGAGGTTATCAAAATCATTAACTTTACCTCTTTCAACAGATTTGTTGAGAATATATTTTGTCAATTAGTAAAGAGACATCTTGATGTTCTTGATATCCAATAGTAAGTGTTCTATCAATCTATGAAGTGAAATGGGGTGGAAATTACCATTCCAAGAATCTTAATCCATAGCCTAATTTATATCATATAGTAATTAAGTGTTAAGCATTGGCTGCTGACTGCTGTTTGAACTATTATTAGAACTGTCCCTACCTCCTGGCTGAGGTGCCATCTTTAGGACCAGAGTCTTATTTGATATATGTTGTTTCCCATTTGTAGGGAAAATGTCAGCCACTTTACTAATAGACTCATCTTTATCCATATTATCCTTGTAGGATAGTTGAGAGCTATCAATAAATGTCAACTTCTGGTTTATTGTTTTCCAATTCTATGCATTCATAATAAGGAATATAAAAATTGCTTGAAGAAATCAAAGAACTTCTTGAATTTGCTTTACTGGAGAGGTTAGGCCTTTCTCTTAAGATAATATTGCTATTGATGTCCATCTCTATGCCAAAAGGGAATTGAGCCATTGTAAGATAAGAAATATTTGCTGAGAAATGAGAAAGTTGTTTATTTGCTAATTCTCTTATGGGTACTACTATACAAAATGAAGATAAGAGAGAAAGAAGTAATAGATCACAATCATATAATATAAGAGAAGTTAGGAGAATCTAAAATAATGGTGACAATTGTTAAATATAGTTCACAATCTCTGTTATATACCTCTAGAACATGGTTTGTGCATACCTGTATCTAGCCTATCTTAAATATTATGAGTTATGTATATAAAAGTCATTACATTATATAATATATAATATTATCCTTTTAGATGTAAGTCTGGGTAGACTTTGCTTGACTCAAACATCAAAGACTGAGTGCTCAAGGCTGTGATGCCTAATATAAAAGTAAGTACATAATACTAAGATAAGTTCTTATCTATGATACTTAATATAAGAGTAAGGAGGCATCACAGGAGAAACTATAATTGTTTAGATAATTATGTAATACAATATTACCAGACAAAAATAGAGAGAAGATATTATCTAGCAATAAAATTATACTAAAAGGCTGGAGCTATATGTTAAGTAGTAATCTCTAAAATTATTGTCATATATTAAGTCTACCTATTCTGAAGATATGTCTCTGTAGCAATGCTGTCATTCCAAAATTCACAACATAAGTCTATCCTTTTCATAATATGTCCCTACAATGGAGATGTAAAAATTCAGATATCCAGTCTTCCATGATAAAATACTCCTATTGAACTTAGTTTTCTATGGCAGTGTTCTAACTATCTTACTCTTGTTAGTGTCTTACTACTGACATCTCCACTTGGGACAATAGAGGTTATATACTGAAACCCCAAGCATATCCTATATCTCTTACTTGTATATAAGACTAGTAGTTATACTGTAATTTGCTAGTCTGATAATCAATGAAGATAATTCTTATTGAACTCAATCTCCAGTATTCAATAACAATACATCAAATCATTACTTATCTCTCTTTTGGACTTCACTTACTTCTCTGAAGTTGTAACTATGTAGTAGACAGATAGCATATCACATAAGCTGAAGCCAAGGTTGTTCTACAAGTTTGTTACAAACTCAATAGGGTTGGTTAAGTGAATGAACCTTGTATTGGGTTAACACAAGAGAACTCAATAGAGAACTTTGTACAAGATTGTCTATCTTATATACTAAACTACTATAGTTTATACTACCACTTCTTTAGCCTACCCTAAACAACCATGTGTTTGTCTTAAGGTCAACATGTGTTATATACATTATATGATGTCATCCTTTCAGAACCTTTTACATTTTTCTCTATAGCCTTGTAATTTGTAACTATTACTATGACCATGTCATCTGATGTGACTGATGTGTGATAGTGTGATCATAACATCACTCTAACCTTAACCCTAATTTAGAAAAGAAAAATAAATCAAAATAAAATGAAAAAAAATATTAAATGAAAAAACTAGTGTTTAGGCTTTGTATATCTGATATTACCCCTCTTTCAAGGTTCTTACTTCTGGAGAAACTTGTTGGTTTCTCTCTTTTTATTATCTTATCTTCTCTCTTCTACCTCTTCTAATTCCTCTCCAACTTCTTTAAATATTCATTCTCAAACTTTCTATCATCCCATCTGTACAACATCTTTGTCATGTACTTTCCTAGTAATTCTTCCCTCCTCAAGTCTTTTTCTTCCACTGTCAGGAGCACAGTATGAAGTATATATAGTACTAGCCAGATATCAAAGCTAAGCTTAACATTGCACACTTTTAGTATAACTAGTTCAGTAGCTGGTCTGTTCCTAACAAAGTTTGTATCACTAAGTATAGAGTTTACACACTTTGTGCACTTCTAGATTCTTCTATACTTTTTTCTGTGTCATATGATGTTGGGACTGTGACATGTGACATGTGATATTACATCACTCTCCTTAACTAAGCCTAAATTAAAAAAATAACAATAGAAAAATAAGAGAAACTAAATAATAAGAGAAAAAAATAGAAAAAAGAGTAAGTCTACCATCCTCAAGTTTGATACTATAGTTAGATTAGCAAATTTTCCACCTAATATTCTGCCTGATTAGGATGGACTGTTTAGGTATTTAGAGTAGTTGTCTTTAGACAATTTTATTCTCTTAAAATTCTACTTGTTATAACTTAAGACTAAGAATAAGATCAAAAGAAGAATCTTATATTGGGTTAACACAAGAGAACTCAATAGAGTTCCTAGTACAATATATATATTTTATACATGTTAAACTAATAGTTGATACTATATAAAATTTAGCCTATCTAAAAATATATATATTACATATGTAGTATAATATCATTCATTCTTCTAGAATTTTCTACATCCTTCCATGTGTCATGTGATCTTGTGACTATGACTTGTGACTTGATGTGTGACAGTTGTAGTAGTCATGTATAATATCATACTAACTGTAAGAAGACTAACTTTTCTAAAACTTTTATTTTTTAGCTAATCCATATTCTATGATCTCTTTCCATATCTGCACTTATCCACTCATCTGATTTCCCATGCTCTGAACTCCTTCAAGCTGCATACCAATACTCCTAACATATTACTTTTATACATTCTTTTGCTCTTTTGCAATACTTTGTAGTCTTCCAAAGTCTTCCAGTATCATCTGTACATCTAATTATCTACTTTCCCATGCTCTAAAAGTATCTGCTAAGTATTCTAGCTTTCTTCTATTTTAGTTTCTCTATTCTAAACTGTTTCTGATTACTTAAGTATTATCATTTCTTGCTTATATAATTGTAATTCTAACACATTAAAATAGACCTGTTAATATATAAAGTAATTATTATTTTTAGAAATCCCCATTCTATTCTCTTAGGATTTTCTGGAGATGAGTATATAATTTAGTATTTCTTAAACAGTAAACTTAGAATTTTCTAGAGATTTGAAGTATTTGGCTCTTCCCTCTAGTTGCTCTAACACACTAATCTCTAAATTAAAAATAAGAAAATAAATAAAAATAAAAATAAAAATAAGAAATAAAATGAAAATAAATAAAAATGAAAATGAAAATAAGAGATAAAATAAAAATAAATAAAGTTTACTATCTTCAACTCTAACTGTTAGAAGTACAGTATAAAGTCTATATATAGTACTAGCCAGATGTTAAGCTAAGCTTGATATTGCATACTTTTAGCATAACTGGTTTAGTGGCTAGTCTGCTTCTAACATAATATTAAGCTTCTAAGTAGTTAATAGTTTAACTTCCAGTAAAACTATTCTTTTTAAATAGATAGTTGTTAGTATGGAAGTATGAAATGGCTAAGAATGTTACTAAGAATAGTACTAGTTGCTTAGCTATATACTTTTTATTAGACTAGACACTTTATAAAGTAGAGTTTACTGGATTCTTTAAAAACCTCATAAGACTATTAAGACTCTAAGACTACAATATGTAACATAACCCTTAGGTGCAGCTATTTATATAACTTTCATGTGGGGACTACATATCTTAAAAGAAGGATACTGTCAGAAGTACAGTATAAAGTATATATATAATACTAGCTAGATGTCAAAGCTAAGCTTGATATTATACACTTTTAGTATAACTAGTTCAGTCATTGATCTATTCCTAATACTAACAACTTAAGCCTCAAAGTTATTATGAAGCAATTTAAACTTGCTAGGTTTATCTATAGATATAGCATGGAAAATGAGAGTAAAAGAATTGATTTTAATAAATAAAACAAGAGACTAAAAATGGTATTATGCAGATAATCAATCTTAGCTTCAACAGATGTTGTTGTGTTTAGTCTATTATCAGAGTTGCAAACTGTAGACTTTATTTTATTCTTTTAATTTATATTTTATTTTAATTTATTTTCTATTTTATTTTATTTTTGACTTAGGGTTAGGATTTCATTATAACATTACAGTCACAACTGTTATACAAACATGTGACATAGAGAAGATCATAGAGAGTTCTAGAACAAATAATGTCATATAGTATAGTAATAATATATTAGTCTTACAAAAAGTATATATACTTTAGGATAAGTTAATTATAGTGTATATACAGACTACAGTCTATGGTATATAAGATAGACTAGTTTATACTTAGAACTCTATCAAGTTCTTTTATATTACTCAATACAAAAGTTGTCTTTTGCTCTTACACAAGGTCTTAAGTTATAATATCTATTTGTTATATAGTTGTAATTTTTTGAATAATGAGAGTTGAGAAGAATTTTAAGACAAGTATGACATAAGTCCAATTGATTATCAAACTAAAGAACAATACATAGTAGTTAACATTCTTGAATACAGACATGATAATCTAATAATACTCTATTGTTATATATATTCTAGATTGTTAGATACTATATAAGTTGTTATTTAGAACTTTATAGGATTAACAAGGAGTACAAAGTTTAGTTCTCAGGTTTATAAATGATTGAAATAGAGTGTAATCTATACCAGAATGTTATAAGACAAGTGTATGGACAGACTTTGGAAGGGTTAGGGTTAGAACAGAAATAAGACAATAGTATATTATTAGTCTACAATGGAGGAAGAGCACATGATCTGGAAGTCATGTGACACAGAACTAGAGTAGTCTAGAGCAGTCTAGAAGAATTGGGAAGAGTCTAGAGAAGAGTTAGGGTTAGGAGTAACATCAAGAGACAAGAGTTCCTCATGGTGTACACATGATACACACATGTATGACAAAGATTAAGAGTATGACATCAGGGCACATATATATGGCATGATAGCCTTATGGTGGATGAGTAATATGATATGAGGATGATGCATGGACATTAGGGCAGGTAGATATTGTTGTAGCACAGACCATATTGTATTTATATAAATAAAGGAGCAATGCAGTAAGGGCTTCTTGTCAAGTTCTCTTGTAATCCCTACTGCAAGATAGTCAGTTTAGAGCTTTGCTGAAGTAGGCAAACTACAAGTGCCGTTTCGGCAAGTGGTTGCTACAACACAGAAGAGAGTAGAAGAGTATAGATATCAGATGGTATATAACAAAAGTAAGATGAAAGATATACTCTTGTATTGAATAATTGAGTAATACAAGAGAACTCAATAAAGTTTCTAGTACAAAATAGTCTATCTTATATACTACAGACTATAGTCTGTGTGTATACTATAACTAACCTATCTTAAAGACCATGTACTTTTTATAAGGCCAATATATTGTTGTTATACTATATAATGTTATTGTCACAAACTTCATTCAGCTTGTATCTTCACAACTAGTGGACCAATTTTCACAAACTAAGTTGTGCTGTAAAGCCCCAAATGAGAGCTATCTGCATATATGTGGAATGTACAAAAGTGGCAACAAACAACCAAGATATCAGGTTATCAGTAACTGTAAAATCTTTGTTTGCTAATATCTCATAAATAACTAGATGGATTTACATAATTGAACTTGCCAAACTATTTCCAATAATATATAGTATATCTCATAAAGATAAGTATTCATAAAGATACAAGCATATCAATGTAGTGACATAATTAGTTACCTTCTAAAATTAGCCTGACATCTGCTATGACAGATGACAGCTCCCATCAGGTATGAGTTTTGATCATGTGATGGTCCATATCACTCTTTTGTATATATACTTTTATGTCTGAGAATTAGACCTCAGACTTAACAACATCAATCTTTATCTTTTATTATCTATATTGATCTTAATCATCATTGTCATCATTATTGAATTTCTGAATCACTTCTAAATCTCTGAGAGTGTACCCAAAGTTTAGATATCACAAATAAGTAAGTAGTTTATTTTGTGATAAAGACCATGGTAATATTATGGAGATTACAACTTTAGGAAGTCCTAAGTATAAGAAATAAGTACAAGTAGTGTACACCTCCAGGAAGTCCTAAGAGAACAGAATAGGGACCTCTGAAGATAGTGACAATCCTAAATACTAAAGGAGTTTATTCTAATCTAGTAGAACAGTGCTGATATAAGGATCATGACAGCCAGATAGTTAGGAACTCTAATGAAAACAACTAGAATACTTCCAGAATAGGAAAAGAGAGAATCTATAGCAGATCCATGAGAAGGGCTTGAGATCTGAGGTCAACAGTGTGTTCATGGGGTTTGGCAGGGTTCTATGAGATCAAGAAGGGAGACTGTAGGGGCCAGTGGGTATGAAGTTCAACAGTAGTAGAGAGTCCTCTTACAGGAATGGAGGATGTAATTTATGTCAGAAGAGTATTTGCACATTGGATGTGCATTAATCATTATCTAGGGATGGTGTTGGATCAGTATGTAATACCAGTGCAACATGTAGAGGTGCAGTGCATAAGCTGAAGCTAAAGGTTCTTTGATATCTGTGTTCCACACATCACAGATAAGTGTTAATACTAGTGTTCCAGCGTTGTTACCACAATGCTTTTTCTTAGTTGTAGCCTGAGTTAACAAATTTTTAGCCAAAACTTAGAAAGTAGCAGAATGGCTGTTCTTTGAGTCATTGTACTTTGGATTACATCGATGTCCAATCATATTTACTTTAATAGCAAATGGATTTTACTCCAATGGATGACTCTAGTGTTTCATTTTTACAGTTGCTATCTAGATTTTGTTCTTCTGGAAATATGACTTAGGCCATCACAGTTGAAATGATTCAGCCAATGTACATTGCGGTATATCAATACTTGGAGCGCAACACCAGGAGCATTGTCATCAAAGATCACCTAGGTAATTTCCCACCTTGGGATGTGAATGACATAGGGGTGACATTCCTTGGCGATGTCACCGAAACCAAGTGGCAAAATGGACTACCAGATTTTTTACCAAGACTGTAAGTGGCAAAATGGACTGAAACGTGCGTGGTTATTGACCCGG
>JAJOHK020001288.1:0-14477 GCA_022457215.2 Leucocoprinus gongylophorus | reverse complement strand
ACATGTCACATGATGTGACGTCATAAGGCCTGGAAGGTGGTAGAAGGATCTGGAAGATGACGTCAGGACACATGTATACAACATGGTGGCCTTGAGTAGGAAATGAGGCGGACATGAGGTTGTAGCATGGACCAGATGTAGTTAGTATATATAGGATGATAATTTAGCAGAGACTCCTTGTCGAGTTCTCTTGTGAATTCCCCACTTGATATCCAACTAAGAGATTTACCGCTTGTGTGATCATTTGTCTTTGTGATAAGTGGTTGCCACAACAATGATATCATCCTTCCATGTATCATGTGACTTGTGACTGTATCATCTGATGTGACTAGTGTGTTTCTTGTCACTTTAATTCTAATCCTAGTTCTAAAAATAGAATAAAAGAAAATAAATCAAAAAGAAAATGGAAATGAGAAGAGAAAATAAAAAATATTAAGTTCACTTCTTTTGTTCTTGACATAGACCATGAAGACTTTATATAAATAGTCGGTAGAATACTGTTGTGGTTCCCTGTCAAGTTCTCTTGTAAATACACAACTCATATTTCCTACTAGATATCCCAACTGTGAGATTTACTTGTAGTGCTGCTATTGGACTTTGTGTTATAGAACACTTTGGGTATTAATTATTTTATTTTATTTTATTTTGTTTTTTCTGATTTTATTTTTATTTTTATTTTTCTTTAAAAGATGATGAAGAGACACATGACAATGAAGTCACATGACAGGTCACATGATGTGATGTCATAGGCCTAGAACATGGTAGAAGAAACTAGAAGATGACATCAGGGCATATGGAGTACATATAGTAGCCTTGAATAAGATATGAGGCAGATATAAGGGTGAAGCATGGATATAAGGGCAGGGTTAATTATTAGTAGCACGGACCATGAATCTTTTGTATAAATAGGACTTTAATTAAGAAGAGGCTTCTTGTCGAGTTCTCTTGTGAAATTCCCATATTATAACTCTACTGAGAGATTTACTTGTTAGTGAGATCATTTGTTATTGTAATAAGTGGTTGCCACAACACTTTGTATCTAGTGGTTGCCATAACAAGAATCTGATAATAAGATTGAACTGTGAAAGGTACTTGAACTACCATGCTTGTCTCTGGGTCAATACATTGGTAGTAGAAAAATACTCGAGGTTTTTGTAATTGATAATAATGTTAATGGAGAAAGTCAGACCCCTTAGATAGTGTCATCAAATTTTAAAAGCCTCAAAGATAGCAAGGAGTTTATTGTCATAAGTATTATAATTCAACTCTACTATAGTGAAGATACAGGAGTGAAAGATAACTAGATGAACTTTGTTTTCTTTGGTTATAACTAAAAGACTTGTAGTAAGAGCATAGTTCAAGGCATTGGTTTCTACAATGAGTTAAGTATTGGAGATCTAATGTGTGAGAATAGGAGTAGAGGTGAATACTTTTTTAAGAGAGTTAAAAGCATCATGACAGGAGGAGTTGAACTTGCAGAAAATATCTTTCTGAACGAGGCAAATCAATAAAATGATAATGTCCTAGTAGTTAAAGATGAAAAAGTCATAAAAATTAGTGAACTTTAAGAAGAAGTAAATGTTCTTAACTTTCTTAGGCTCTAGCTAGTCTTGAATAATCTTAACTTTGTTATCAGATATAGTAAGATCAGAAGAAGAAAGAATGTATCTCAGATACTTTACCAACTTAGAAGAGTAGAACTTATATTTTTCTACTTCAGCATAAAGGCTAGCCTTACAGAGACATTTAAGTACTTTCTTAACATAATAGTAATGTTCAGATATGTTGTTGGAGTAAATGAGTATATCATCCAGATATATTATGATACAAACATCCAAAAAATTGGAAAGAGGTTGTTTATAAATCATTGAAAGACTATAGGAGTATTGGTAAGACTGAATAGCATTATAACCACTCAAATAATCCATAATGAGTCCTAAAAGTGATCTTCCATTTATCACTGTTAGCAATGTGTACCAAGTGGTAAGTATGGCAGAGTCATACAATTACCAATGGGAAAAACTATAGGTAGTATAGCAATTTCAGAGATGTTGGTGTTTGATAAACTATCAAACAACTAGAGAATAACCAGGAAGGTTGTAGATGTCTTCAAGTAGTAAGTATCTACAAATTTTAAGTCTATAAAATAATGAGTAGATCTGAAGTTGATAAGAGCTCAAAATAGGGTTTGATTAAGGTAATCTTGACTAAGGATCAAAGAAGAAGTAAAGAAGACAAAGATAAAGTAAGGGTTAAAATGAACAGAAATATTAAGTTGAATAGAACTTGTTACTACATAGAGAAGTTTAATATAGTTTTTAGTCTATGTGGAGCCCTAGGGGTCAATCTCTATTTTTCCAAATCTTGCTCAGAAACAGTTGCTAAAACACCACAGTCTTTAAAATTGACTGTAGTTTGCTTCTTGAAACAAAAGTCTAACTTATAGTCTTCTATATTTTCTATATTGCGATAGAGATACAGATTGTTCTCAAGATACTTCTTGTACTCATTGCTAGTTAACTTGCCATTGGTGGCCAGCTTAGAAAAGAAGTCTACCTACAGTAAATTAGATTAGTTCTTGCTTTATTCTGGAAGGCCATAATATTACTAGTAGAGAAAGTCTTACTTTGTTTTTGAGAGTAAGACTTGAGATCCTCTTTTTCTGCTTGCCTTATACAATGAAATTTGCAGTTATACTTCTAGTAGCAGTGATTTATAGTTATCACTCAAGCATACATATCTTAGAATAAAGTAGGTTTGTCTTGTTCTCAGATAGAGATGGAATTCTGAATCTAATTAGGGATATCCTGATAATAGTAGTAGTATAGAATACTATTCCTCTAATCTAATTGGGAGATATAACATATAAAGTCTATATTGTAAGTAGAGATCTTATTGCTAGGCTTCATATAGAGGTTGTCTAGTATGTTGGCCACTTCACCAACAAGATCTAAAAGACCAAAATATTGATATAGTTTATCAAAAAATAAGTTCCAGTTAGAGAGCCAGTCTTACAGAATACCTTAGTATTTCTAGTTGAAGCCTATTTCAAACTAGCTCTAGATGACTTCAGAGAGATATGTTATTACAAAGATTAAATTTGCAATATCTGTATTGAATTGCATAGGATTTGCATGGAAGTCTAGTCAACATTAGAAAAGGAAATTATTGAGCTTGTTAGGCTCAGTACTACTAAAAGTATTAGGGATACATGCTTTAGTTTCTCTTGGGTTAGAGTTGGAACTGGAATTTTGATTAGTATTAAGTGAGTTTGCAATATGACTAAGTATGTCAGCCAATTGTTCATTGATAGAATTATTGTTATGTTAGATTTTTGATTATAAGCAAGAAGAATAAGAAATATTAAGTCTATTAGCAGAAGGATTAGTAGCAGAAGCATTGCATTCTTCCAGTTAGGATTATTGTTCATAAGAACAATACTTAAGCTAGGAATAAGTGAAACTATCTGAGCAGATTGGATTGTATAGGCTAGAAACCAAGGAGATAATCAGTTTTTGATGAATATATCTTGACTATTATGGGATATTTGGAGAATATTCTTTAGCAAGAGTTTTATTAAAATGAGAAATGGTATTGAAAGGTATTCTGGGTTGTGGAACCAGAGTTAACTCTAAATAGATTAAAGAGCTACAGCAGAAGAAAGCTATTTGGACTTTACAATTGGGTATTAAAAGAGTTTACAGACAGAACTGGAACTAAAGAGTTTAGCAGATAGAACTGCTCAGAAGCAACAGCAGACTTGAGAGTCTAATAATACTGTTAGATACAGTTCAAACCAGAGGGCAAAAGTCTACAGGTTTAGCTTAGAAGTGTAATAGATGTGGAAAAACCATACTATGAGCTTAGTGATACAGACTTGTCTTGAACAATCTTGGCTTTAGCATATGTGCTGCACTGTCTGTTTACTACATGATTGCAACTTCAGATAACTTGATGAAGTCTGAAAAAGAAATGAATGCTAATGATAGTATATTATCATTAAATACTAGGAATTGAATTCAATAGAGATTATATTTGTTGATTATCAGACTAGTGAATTACAGTGTATCTACTAGTCTTATATACAAGTCAGATAGTCAGAAGATGCTCAGAGATTTCAGTAGTGAAACACTGAAAGAAGTAAAATAGAAGAACTCCACTATAAAAGACTAAGTTCAATAGGAGTATCCTTATCATGAAAGACTGGATATTTGATGGTTGCATCACTGCTATGGGAACATATTGCAGAAAAGATGACTGTTATAAAAGATAGACTTTGTTAGACATGTTTTAGAAGAATATTGCTACTGCAGGAATGAACTTTGGTATATAATACTTTTTTTTTACTTCTTGGATAATGAAGAGGCATGTGACCATAGTCACATAATATGTCACATGACATTATGTCATAAACCTAGAATGTAAGAGCAAAAACTGGAAGGATAATGTCAAAGTATATATTTATAACATGTTTATCTTATAGTATATATATAGTATATTTATGGACAATACATAGACTTTAGGATAGGGTTCTCTTATAATCTCCATAAGTATTAAATAGAGTCTATACTTGAAGACTGTTACATCTTGTTCTGGCTACATCTGCCACAACCTATGGATAACACCTCTTTCCTTATTCATATTTTCCAACCTTTTCTAGTATGGATCAACTCTCTTTATTTCATCTCAAATATTCTTACTGGATCTTAGCTAACTCCATAGACCTCTATCTTCTAACATCTGAGAATCACTAGAAATTAGAGTAACTTGTATAATAGTCCACATTCAGATAACTACCCTAGATAGCATACCTAGTATATAATCCAGTAGTTTATACTGTACTAGCTTATTCTGAAAATTGACTAAAACTGATATCTACTTTCAGTGTTAGCACTAACACATCTTACCATCTTCTGGTAGTTTCCAACTGTCTAAGTTTACTCAAGCCCTACTTCTGAAATATGTGACCAGTACAACTTATAAAGATACAGTACATAAGCTGAAGCCAAAGGCTATTCTTGTCAAGATCGTGGACGGTGGACTTTATTTTATTTTCTCTTTTCATTTTTATTTTACTTTTCTTTTCTTGTTCTTTTTCTCTTTTCTATTTTTAGAACAACTTGGGTTAGGGCTTATCAGTCACGCTGTCACATCAGTCACAAATTGATGGCGTAGTCACAAGACTGATCACGAGACTTGGGAGAATGGAGTAGAAGGTACTAGAATAAAGTGACGTCATACAGCATGAACAACACATGCTGGCCTCATGTAATACTCATGGTCAGTTAGGGTAGGGTGCACAGTGGATAGCATGGACCATGGACTACAGTATATAAGGTAGACTACTTTGTCTTAGGAACTCTATCGAGTTCTCTTGTGTTACTCAATACAAGGGTTGTTTCTTGACTTAACACTTTGAGTCTTGAATCATAACAATTCTGATCTACTTTCTGTATTCTTGGATAATATATAAACTAGCTCATTTTGGACTTCTGAAATACCCTATTAAATCTTGAATAACAAGATACAAACTGTATGTTATAAGACGAGTGTGTGGACAGACTTTGGCTAGGGTTAGGGTTAGCTGGACATAGATAAGTAATTAATTATTAGTCTACAATGGAGAAAGAGTATATGACCTAGAAGTCATGTGATAAAAGCTGGAATAGTCTAGAGTAGTCTGGAAGGACTTAAGATCTAGAAGAATTGAAAGGAGTCTAGATAGTAGTTAGGGTTAGGAGTGATGTCAAGGGACAATAGTTTCTCATGGTATACATATGGTGCATACATATACAATGGAGATTAAGAGTATGATGTTAGGGCACATGTATATGGCATGGTAACCTTATGGTGGATGAGTAATAGGACATAAGGACAATACATGGACATTAGGGCAGGTAGATATTGTTGTAACATAGACCACATAGTATTTATATAAATAGAGGAGCAATACAGTGAGGGCTTCTTGTCAAGTTTTCTTGTAATCCCTACTACTAGATAGCCTTTTGTAAGCTTTGCTGAAGTAAGCAAACTACAAGTGCTGTTCTGGCGAGTGATTGTTACAACACTGTATCTAACAAAGGCAAAAGCCTACAGAGTCCTCTCAAAGATGTACAAAGTATAGAAACTCCATATAAAAAGCTTAGAGATGTAGAATGACCTTGGTCTCAACTTATATGTTGTATTTCTTACAAGCCATGTGGTCACAATTTCAGAGGAAGGTCTTGAAAGAAGGAATTAGGAGTTATAAGAAGAGAAGTAAGTATATTACTATTGACACTGGATTTTGATATTAACTTTAGTTGATTATCAGACTAGCTATTATAAAGTAACTACCAGCCTTAAATACAAATGTAAACTAAAGAAGTAATAAAATGAATCTAATCTCCAGACAAATGTTTTATATAGTGAAATATTAAAAAGAAGCTCAGATTAGATAGAAGAAAACTCTATATAAAAGTTTGAGTAATTTTGCATAGTTTGTAGGGGATAAATAGACAATGTAACATGTTTAAATGACCATGGAATTTGATGCAAATAAAGTAAAATAAATTGGTGGAAACAAGTCTATTATAAAAGACTAAAACACTAATAGAGTTTTGATGTTAAAATGACTATATTAAAGATGAATATGTTTTTAGACATGTTTTTGAAGTTTGAGCTGTAATAGTTGGACATATTTCAAACATGTTTCAAAATTTGGACTATAACAATAAAACTTTTTTATTACAAGATAATCTATTGACTATCTCAGTTAGTAGTTGTCATAACACTTCTGGTTTCTTTTTTTTTTGTTTTATATTTTTTTATATATTTATTTGTTTCCATTCTCTTGATTCAGAAAATAAAACCCACAAATAAGAGAAAAAGAGGGGAGAGATGGCATAGTAGAAGAGCCCTCCATCTATATATATTATGCCTATCTCAAACCTACTTGAGGTTATAAGTTCAATTCCTTAGTAGTCCTTTGTGTTGGGTAATGTTGTAGCAACCACTCACCAGAATGGCACTCGTAGTTTGCTTACTTCAGCAAAGCTCTTAGTTGGCTATCTAGTAGTGGGGATTACAAGAGAACTCGATAAGGAGCCCTTACTATATTATCCACTATATATATACATGGCTCCTAGTCTGTGCTACAACAATATCTATCTAGCCCTTAAGTTCATACCACTACCTCATGTCCTATTACTTATCCACATATGTTTTTCTTAAGGCCACCATGCTTCCTACATGTGCCCTGATGTCATACCTTTAATCTCTGCTATACATGTGCACACTATATGTACACTATGAGGAACTGTTGTCTCTTGATGTCACTCCTAATTCTAACTTCTTCTCTAGACTCTTCCTGATCTTTCTAGACCCTAAGTCCTTCTAGACCGTTCTAGCCTCTTTCACATGACTTCCAGGTCACATGCTCTCCATCCATTGTAGACTAATAATTACTACTGTCTTATATCTGTCCTAATCCTAACCCTACCTGAAGTCTGTCCACACTCTTGTACTATAACAGGTAACTGTATAAAAAGGCTAGGGTATTGATACTCTCTATATAATTTCTTCTGTAGGCATAGACTGCCATTGTGCCCCATATAATAAATTGTTGACTTAAAAAAAAAATAAGAGAAAAAGAAAAAGAGAAATAAAATAACTCTAAGTCTATTATTTATAACTCTAATATAGCTCTCTAACTCTTATATTCCACTCACTTCCTCAAATTGTAGCTAATGTTATAACTCAAAGATCTTAGAGTGAATACAAGAGAACTCAATAGAGAACTCTGTTATAACTCGGAAAGTATGAACAAACATTTAGAATTAGGACCTTAGTAATAATTATTAGCCTATGGCTAGAGAGATACAGGCATGTGACTGGGAAGTCACATGACATTACATCATAGGCCTGGAGTAGTTTAGAGTGGTCTGGAAGAACTTAGGGTCTAGAAGGATTGGGAAAGAGTCTAGAGTAGAGTTAGGGTTAAGAATGATGTCAAGGGACAATAGTTTCTCATGGTGTACACATGGTGTACACATGTACAGTGAAGATTAAGGAGTATGATGTCAGAGCACATGTACATAGCATGGTGGCCTTATAGTGGATGAGTAATAGGATATGAGGTAGAAGCATAGACTTTAGGGTAGGAGTAGTATAGTCATAGCACGGACCAAGAACATAAGTATATAAGTAGAAATAGATCTTGTAAAGAGTTCTTAATTGAGTTCTCTTATGTAAATCTTATACAAGGTTCTTCTTCCAAACCAACACTAAGGTTTCTGTAATGACCTTAAGCTAGAGCTTAGGTTGCAACTAAGGCAAAGTCTTGAGTAAGAGTAAGGAAATCGTATAGATGGTAAAGCATAAGGATACAGGAGTGTATCTATACTATATATACTACTAGTTGCAGGAACCATGAAGCATCCATGAGATATAATACATGAGGATATGGTAAGGAGAAAATGAGGACCAGGTTAGGTTGTAGCATCTACTACATGAGGCACTAACTGAGACTACTTTGGCACAGCCAATCATTGTCGTCATGCCCTTTGCCCATGTCCATATTGTCTCCAAGAGGTATCGATTGTAACAATACCCCCATTTCAGGATTCATGTCCTCATGAATCAGACTAAAACCTTCAACTCTTCTACTACATGCGTGGCCACTATCTTTTTGCTAGGGCCTATGATGACTTGATCCCTGTTGTCAATGGCTATGAAGTATGGTTTGTGCAGTGAGCCTTCTTGGAACATATGGATCTGGTATCCATTTCTTGCTGTGTCCATATTATATTTCTTTTCCAAGAATGCCATTACCACTTCTTTCCAAAATACAGGGTCTTGTTCTCCTCTGGATTTGAGGGATTGATAATATGGTGGTGGTTTGAATAATCTTGTCTGTGATGGTGTTTGTACAAACTTCATGTGCTTGAAGAGGTTTTCGACTTTGTCCATTATAAAACTTGTACTTGATGATGTTGTTGTTGTCGTGGATACCTTGTATGGCTTGACTAGTATTACTTCTTTGTCTTCTACCACTCCTTGTTCTTCTCTGTTTTTCTCCTTGATATATAACTCCTGGATTTCTCAAATGTTCTCCTCTACATAACTGTTTTCTTTTCCCTTGTATTGGTCCAATTTATCTGCTAGCATTCTTTGAACTTGTAATGCTCAATCATCTATGTCGCTTTGTATCAAATATTATAGATCTTTTGCTATTTGAGTAATGTTTGTAGTGTTCATTGTCCGATTGTTGGTACTGGCCGTCAGGATTGTTCCTTCCATCTCCATGACTGTTGTACTCGTTTCTCCTGCTATGTCCTTTAATATCCTCTGCACATCAATCATTGCTTCAATTCTTTTCAACATCTTGTGGTATAACCTCGTCCAATCTTCCCTCTCTTTCTTCATTACTTGGGCCTGGTCCATATTGTTTAATTTCCTTGAGATGTAGGGGTTGAAGAAAGTAGGTGCCATAGCAAAAGTGTTGTTGTTTGCACTTTGGAAAGACATTTTTTGTTTTGTAGGGGTGCTTTAGAATTCAAGTAATTTCTTGGGCTGTCGAAATGGAATTTTACCCCACTCTTTATAGGTTTTGACTCAAATACCTTGTCCAATAGTCTTCTATCGCCTGTTTTGTATGTGGTAACCCTGATTCTGCTATCCATTGATCATGTTCATCTCCATAGCCCTTCCAATGCACCAAGTATTGCATTCTCCATCCTTGTGTTCTATCCTTCCATACTTCTTCCACTTCGTATTCTTCTTCTTCATTAATAATCACAGGTGGAGGTGCTGGATCCTTGTATTGTCCTTGAAACTTTGGCTCCACACATCGTGTCAGAAGGTCCTCATTGAAAACATTGTAAATCATCCATCCTTCTGAAAGTTCCAGTTCAAATGCTCCTAATCTAATGTCCTTCAAGATTTTGAATGGTCTGTATCTTTTATTGTCCAGCTTCTTTGAGGGTTGGTTTGAATGGATATTTTTGTTTTCCAGCCACACATGGTCTCCAACCTTCAATCCTTGAGGATTCCTCCTTTTCCTGTCAAATTGCTTCTTCATATTCTTCTGTGCCTCTTCCATTGCTTTGGTCACCTGTTTCCAGCTTTTTTGTAATCCACTAAGAAAGTCTTCTACTCGTGGAATGTCTGTTTTCACCATGAGGTCACCTTTCCAAGGATGTCTTCCAAAGTTTAACTCGAATGGAGTCTTTCCCATTGCTGTATGTTTCTTATTGTTGTATTGGAATTCCGCAGCAGCCAACCAATTTGTCCAATCATCCTGTTGGTAATTTATGTAGTATTGCAGAAATGTTCCTATCTCTTGGTTGATTCTTTCCATTTGACCATCTGTTTGCGGATGATATGCCGTTGATAGTTGTCTCTTTGTTCCCAGTGCCTTTGTAAATTCTTCCATGAATTTTGAAGCAAATTGTGGTCCCCTGTCGCTTAGAATCTTCCTAGGTATTCCATGTAGTTTCCAAATGTCATCCCTATAGATCTTCGCTATTTCTTCCAATAAAATATTCATTGTTGTTGCTTTTAAGCGAATCATTTTTGTAAATCGGTCGACAATGACAACTATAGTGTCCATTCCATTTGACTTTGGTAAAGGTCCGATGATGTCTATGCTGATTTCCTGCCACGGTCCTTGGGATATTTCTAATGGATGTAGTTCTCCTGCCTTTCTTTGGTGTTGAACTTTGTTCTGTTGGCATTTGAAGCAACCCTATACATATCTTTTGATGTCCTTCTTTAGTCCTGGCCACCAGTAAGTCCTTTTGAGAAGTTCCAGCATCCTATGTTGTCCTGGATATCCAATATCCACTGAATCATGGTTTTCCTTCAAGATTTCCTTCTTGATCTTCTTGTTGTTCGGTACATAGATTCTTCCTTCCATGTATACCACTCCATCTTCTTCCCAGGTTAGACCATCCTCTTTCTTCAATGCTTGAACAACTTCCTTCTCCCTTATTGCGTTTTTTCTAATCTCTTTGAGTATATTGCCTTTTTCTCTTGTTTTGTTTTCTTTCATCATTATGATCTCTGCTGTTGTCTTTTGTTGCCATAGTTTGTCCTTCAAGAGTTGAACATCTTTGTTGTCTTCTTTGGTGTTCACTTGATCTTTTCTTGAAAGGATGTCCGCCTTCATATTTGTCTTTTCTGGTATATGTTTCAGCATAAAATCGTAGTCTTGCAACTTTAGGTACCACCGAGCTTGTTATCCATTCAGTTTGTGAAGTTCCCTGAAATACTTTAAGTTTTCATGATCTGTCCAAACTTCAAAGGGTTCCTTTGCATCCAGTAGATATTGTCTCCATTTTGCAAGAGCCTCTACTATTGCTAGTAGTTCTTTGTCGTAGATCTCATAATTTTGTTCTGCTAGTTTCATTGTTCTTGATAGGAAGGCTATGGGTTTCCATTTCCCTTCTTGTTCTTGGGATAGTACTCCTCCAATTGCATGTCCTGATGCATCTGTTTCCACTCTGAATTTTCCCTCTCTTTGTGGTAGAGAAAGAACCAGTTGACTCGTAATTTTCTCTTTAAGCTCTTCAAACGCCCTTTGATACTCTTCTTCCCATTTTCATTCCTTCTTGCCCTTTAATTCATTTAATGGTCTTGCTGTATGGCTGAAGTTGTGGATGAATCGTTGGTAGAAATTGGCAAATCCAAGGAAACTCTCGACGTCTTTGAGTCTTGTTAGTGTTTTCTACTCCTTTACTGCCTTTATCTTTTCCTGTTCCATCTTGACTTGTCCTTTTCCAACTACTACTCCTAGGATAGGGATTTCTTCCATGTTGAAATCACATTTTGATCGTTTAAAACACAAATTGTATTTCTCCGCTATCTTCAGGAATCTGATTGTTCATTCTTCCAGTTCCTTCATTGTCTTTGCTGGTATTACAAAGTCATCCATATAGTTTGCCAATACTCTTTCATGAAGTAATTCCCAGAAAATGCTGTTCATCATCCTTTGAAATGTTCCTGGTGAATTGCATAGTTCGAAGTACATCACTTGAGGTTCAAATAATCCCTTGTTGGTTAGGAATGCGGCCTTCCATTCATCTCCTTCTTTGATCTATAGGTTGTTGTACCCCCAGATCAAGTCCAACTTGTTGAAATATTTCGCTTCCTTGAGTTTGTCAATTACTTCTCCGATTAGAGGCAGTGGCATTTTGTCCTTTATTGTGACCTGGTTTAACTTCCTGTAGTCTTGAACCAACTGTAGTGAACCATCTTTCTTTGGAATATAGAAGCAGGGTGCTGCGTATCTTGACTTTAACTTCATAATGAGTCCTGCCTTGAGTTGTTTGTCTAGCCATTGATTTAAGGCTTCTTCCTCTTTTAGTATCATTGCATAGGCCTTTGCATTCAACTCTTTCGGTACTTTATCCATCAGATTTATTTTGTGGTCCCATTCACGTCTCTCCGGTAGCTTTTCGAATTTCTTCTTGTTAAACAGATGTGTGAATGGTCAAATGTATTCTGGTAAATCTTCTGAGTTCATCTTGTCTGGTTCCTTTCCAATTTCTCCATTGTCCTGTTCCTGATTATCCTTTGTTTCCATTTCCTTGGTTTGCCTGGAATTGAATCATATATCCTTGTGTGTCATTGTGCAATTTCCTGGATATCTTGTAAACTTGATGGTTCTGTTTCTCCAGTTGACTTCCGGGTTATGTTTAACCAGCCAGTCATGTCCTAAGAACATATCCATTCCATCCAAGTCCATTACTGCTGCTTCCAAGGTTTCCTTGTGTTTATTGATTTTGATTTCTAGAGGCGCCACCTTGGTCACCTCTCTGTTCTTTGTTCTGTCTGCGTTGAATACTTCGAAAGAGAAATCTATTGACTTCGTTTGGATTTTCTTGTCCTTGACCAATTGTTTGTTGATTCCTGTGTGGGTGCATCCGGAGTCCACTAGTGCCTTCACTTTTAGATTTTTGCCATTCTTCATCTTGACTTCTGCTTGCACATTTAATTCCCTCTTTCCCTCACTAGTTCGGCAATTCAGAATAACATATTTATTCTGGGAATTTACATAGGAGATCTCTCGTACTGTGCCTACTCGAGATCTTCACCAAAACCCTGCTCTTCTTTCTTGTTGTCTTCATCGTCTGGTTCCTCTTGAATCTTTCTCTTCTTCATTATCTGTTTTCCTTTACAGTCTTTGGCAATATGTCCCTTCTTGTTGCATTTAAAACATGTTCGTGTTTCTCGTTCCTTCTTCTCTGCTCGGCATTCCTTTGCCATATGTCCATACTTGTTGCAATTGAAACACTTAGGCTTCCCGTCTTTGAAATTGTCATTGGACTTCCCAATATCCATTAGTTGTTCTCTTCCTCCATATGTCATTCTGGTGCTCATTTTATAATCGTGTCGTCCTTCTGTGGACTCGTATCCTTGTCCTACTGATGTTATTGCCACCTTCCATTCTTTCAAGGTCTCTGGCATTGTCATAGGTGGATATCCCAATATCATTTTGATGATGTCCTGTCGTGCGTTCTTCTTCAATAAAAAGATGGCATGTAGCTTATTTGTATCTGCCTTCATGGCTAGTGCTTCGAATTCAATAATGAAATCTGCTGTGTTTCGTTTCCCTTGCTTGAACGTTTCAATCTTCCACTCAGCATCTGCTGCCTTGGACTTGTTGCTGAATGTTGTCTTGAGTTCCTTTACAAAATTGTTCCAGTCTTGGGTATCGTTGTCTTCATCTAGCTCATCGAGCTTCTTCTGTGCATAGATTCCCGCTACACCTCCTCTAAGGTGAGCTAGGATCGCTGTGATCCTGTTGTCTGTTTTGTTGATCCTGTTGCTCTTGAGGAATAATCTGATTCCTCTCCACCAGTCTTCAAATTTCAATCAGTTACCATCGAACCATCCTGGGTCTAGTACCATATTCTTTGGCAATCCTGCCTGGACATTCTCGCTGACTGCTGCAGCTACTGGTGCTGGTGCTACTGACATCTCTGTGTCCATTGGTTCATATTTGTCTGTTGAGGCTTCTTCGTTGATCTGCAAGGATCCTAGTTGTTCCAACAATGCCTCTATCTCATTTGTTCTTCTTGAACTCGTCTTGGCTTCTCGTAGTTTACATTACATGTGTTTCATTTCCCAACAGGTAACGCTGTCTTGTTTTGTTTGTCTTATTGCACCTCTCTTGCAAGGTGAGCTCGTCGATGCTTTACCAAATGTAACGACCTTAAGCTAGAGCTCAGGTTGCAACTAAGGCAAAGTCTTGAGTAAGAGTAAGGGAATTGTATAGATGGTAAAGCGTAAGGATACAGGAGTGTATCTATGCTATATATACTACTAGTCACAGGAACCATAAAGTGTCCATGAGGTATAATACATGAGGATATGGTAAGGAGAAAATGAGGACCAGGTTAGGTTGTAGCACCTACTACATGAGGTACTGACTGAGACTACTTTGGTGCAGCCGATCATTATCATCATACCTTTTGCCCATGTCCATGTTGTCT
>JAJOHK020001287.1:0-14480 GCA_022457215.2 Leucocoprinus gongylophorus | reverse complement strand
ACACTTGGAAACTTGAGTGGTGCTATTATTATATAGTTGAGCAATTATATACATTGAGTAAGGTTAGTGTCTATGCCTGGTTTCAAGCAGATGTTTGATTGTAATGATTTATGGAGAAACACTGACTGGATATAAGGTTTGGAAAGAAGTAAACTCCATCATAGAAGACTGAGTACTTATGAGATTTGAATAAAAATAAAACTACTGCAGAGAACAGGTTATTTGTGAGATTTGAGATAAGAATAAGTCTACCTTAGCATCCATAAAGTTTTAATAGAAATAAGTCCTCTGAATATTCATAGAGTTTTGATAGAAATATGTTTGCTATAAAAAACAAAATATCTACAGTGTTTTGACTTAGATAATAGTATGAACTCTACTACAGGAAATGAAGTGCTTATAAAGTTTGAGTACTACCTAAAAGATACAACCTAGAATAGAGATGAAGTACAAACTTTACAGAGAAAGTTTATAGCTCAGATATAAGTTAAGTGTTGTCTATATCAGAGATAAACATAACTTAGAGTTTGGACTGTGACAACTACAAGTCAAGACAACTTTTGGGCTAGACTTAAGTAGTAACTTAATAAGGTTCACTCAACAAGGAGTTCTCTCTATATTTATACACTTTATATGTTATAACTATATAGTCTATATACATCTAGTTCTATTCTATCTTAATGTATATGTATGTCAAGCACAGTTTTTGCTTCAACCAAAAGTCTACAATTAGTTACACAAAAGAGTAAATCAAGTATAGAACTTATCTAAGAATGAGTATAAGTTATATAGGTACAAATCAAGTATAATGCTTATTTACAAAGTTGTGACTGAACTATAAACAATGACTTTAGCTTCAACTTATATATTATGCTAACTACTTATCATATAGTCATAATTTTAGATAGAGTCAGAGTTGTAACAGAAGAACAGTAAGTAGATTTCTTAAGTTTAATTATCAGACTAAGAAAAGTACAGAGTATTTACTTAGTACTGTAGTTAGAACTGTAGCTAAGATAATAGTTGAAAATAACTATAAGAATACTATAGAGACAATTTCTGAATAGGATAATAACCTGAAATCTAGATAACAAGTTATTAGATAATAAAACATAGAAACATGATATATATTCAAGTTATATGTAGATATGAAAAACTATAATAGTATTTCCCCCCTTAGAGCTAAGCTTTCAAAGTCTAGAGTATAATATATAACCTAGATATAAAGATGAAATTTGAGAAGAAGATAAGAAAACAAATAGGGACTAAGACTAAGTATCAGACTTAAAAACAGAAAAACATAAGATATAGAAGAGAAAAAAAGTTTATAGTAAGGAAAAGAAAGAGATCAAGACAATAAAAGAGGTTTAGACTTAGATAGATATTGTCAAGAACGAAGAAAGTGAACTTAACATTTTTTATTTTTTTATTTTTTTATTTTTATTTTATTTTTGATTTATTTTCTTTATTCTATTTTTAGAACTAGGGTTAGGGTTAGAATGATAAGATTACACTATCACACAGCAGATCACATCATATGACATGGTCACAAGTCACATGATGCATAAAAGTAGGTAAAAGGTTCTGGAAGGATGATGTCATACAACATGTTGACTTTAAGGCATATACATAGTTGTTTAGGGTAGACTAGAAATAGCTCGTATAGACCATTGGGTATTTGTATATAAGATAGACAATCCTGTACAGAGTTCTCTATTGAGTTCTCTTGTGTTAACCTAATACAATGTTCTTTTACTTGTTCAACTCTAAGAGCTTGTATTTGTAACAGATATATAAAATAGAAGTCAGATATCAAGTCTAAAGCATAAGTAAGTTTAGTAGCAAATAACTACTTAAATTTATCTTCTTTATTAGGGCAACTAAGTAAAGTCTATAAAGATATGTAAAGTTTATGATCTTTAGAAAAATCTAAGTATATTATAAAGGCTAATAATCAAATACAATTCACTTTCAGCAAAACCTAAGAGAATATTATAATTCTAAGCTTGGCTCAGATTGTAATTTAGGCAAAGATATCACATACCATCCATCATCTATATATTTCTCACTTTTCTGGCATGGATTACACTTCATTCCAATTGCCCATCAATCTAAGGACCAGACCCTACATCCCTCATTAATTTCATAGAGTTCTAAATAATATCTTCTGTAGTACTTGACAATCTAGAGTATATGCAGCAGTAGATCATTATTAGGTTACCAATGTCTATTATGTACCATTTTCCTTAGTTTGATTATTAACTTGAATTGTGCTATACTCACACTCCTATTTGAACTTCCACTATCCAAAATCCTAACCACATAATGTATAGACCAGACACAATGATATCCATTAAAGCTAAGGTTGACTCATCTGCATAACATTCTATTCATATTCATCCAGAAGCTTATTTTCATCAAGATTTTCATTTAAACTCTATCTTCTATACTATTATTACAAATAAAATCAGTAAGTATGAATCACATCTAACAAAAGACTTGAAAAAGAAGTAAGATGATCAATTGGTAAAGTATAAAGATATAGAACTATATCTACAACTGTATGTATCTAATGACCATAAGGAATAGATTAGGCATTCTTGAGGAAACAACGAGAAAAGAATAAGGAAAACATAAGAAAACCTTCACTACTACATGAGGATGAAGCAAGGTACAGTTAAATATGAGTCACAAGTGAAACAAACTCCAACACATGTCTAGCTTAAGATAGACATAAGGTAAACTATTGTTATCTATAAGGTATCAATCATAACAACACCCTTATTTTAACATTTATGTCCTCATGAATCCATCAATGTCAAGTCTCCAACTGTATATATGGCAACTATTTTTTGGTAGGTTCTATGATTAACTATTCTTATATATAGTTAGCTATGAAGAAGAGTTCATGTAGTTTTTTTTTTAACTCAACAATTTATTACATGGGGCACAAAGGCAGACTGTGGTAGCTACTTTGTAACTATATACAAAACAAGCAGACTACATAAGGAAATAGAAAGAAAAAGATAAAAAAAAACCAAAACTAGCAAAGATAAGAAAGAGAAAGACACAAACACCTAAAAGATTGTCTTTAGACAATTACAGCTACATAATTGCATTATTGAATGCAAAAGCACTGCTGTTAAATTCTAAGAAGAGAGTGAAGTGACTCAAAGTATCTCTTTTTGGATTCCAATAATTGTTAAATCTTCTACACTCATGAAGAATGTGATACCTTAACTCAATAGGGTAGAGACCACAGACACTTAAAATCTTTCTTTGGGAAAAATTGCAGTCTATATTCACTGATTGGAGCATGATTAATGATAGCTCTTGTTGCTCTTGCACATAAAGAATTGGAGTGACTGATAAATTTCAACTATGACCTGCTGTTAACATAGAACAGTTCAATAGGATTATTGTCATCATTGATGAGCTCAAGAAACTAATATCCCTTCAAATCCAATGCTTGGAATATGATTTTCCAATTTTGAATTATGTTATTGTATTTGATCTTCTTGCTGAAGTTCTAAAATAACTTGTAGTAGAATAAAGGAGTTTGTTGGAATTGTTTGGTATCTCTATTCACTGACTTGAAAAGAGACCAGTTGCATCAGCTAGGACATTCCCAAAAAGTGATTGAGTTGTCATTATTGGTGAGGAAAAACTTCCTGAGCTCTTTAGAAATAGAAGCTGAGTGTGTTTGGAAAGGGTAAATTGATGAATCAAAAATTCTCTTTGCAGTATGGATTGAGTCTGTGATGACAATAATTTTTGAAATCTGTGGTAAGTTAATAGTCTGATTAATGCTACATCTAATAGTAAAGAGTTTGGCTTCTGTTGAGGTAATGTTTACTGTATGATATATTATTTTGATAATGGGTTTGCTGCAGATATGAGTATGAGCAATAAATATAGCTATATTGTTCTTAATACTAGTATCAGAGATAACAAGAGTATATGAGTAGTTTAATAATGACATAATAGCAATATCATTGAGCTAATGAGAATAATCTTTAAGATTGTTATTGCTACATTTGTTAAAAGGATGAAAAGAAAAATGACTAGGAAATATGTCAATAAGATGAGAGTTAGGAAAAAACTCCTTATTTAATAAATCAAGAGAAGAAAAGATTTTATTGGACCTATTGTCCATATTAACAATAGTACCTTTGATATTTTCCCTTTGATAATGAGTTAGCAAGTTCAAGAAAAGACAATGGGGGTCATGACAATTGGTTGATCTTAATTCCAGTAAAGATTGCAAGATATGGTTATGGAGAAGTGAATGGGCTCTTAATTGAGCTCTATCACTAAGCTTGTAAAGATGAAGATTAATAGATATAAGTCCTGCAATAGCTTTAATGCCAAAAGATGGAGAAGTATGGAATATACCTAGAATCCAAATAGCAGCTCTATGTTGTATTTTATTGAGTTTTCTAAGTGGATATAATAAAGGCACTTTCTTGTAGAGCCATAATTGGAAGCTATAGAGAGTAATAGAAAGGATGCAACTTCTGTATAAAAGTTGTTTCTGTTGTGGGATAAGACTTTGAGTGGAGTTTCCAAGGATTTTCATGTATTTGACAGTTGAAATTGCTTTGTTCACACAAAAATCAATGTGTTGCCAGAATGATAGTTTCCTGTCAAAAATAAATCCTAAATATCTCTATATATCTTTGGATATTAATGAAGAACCACTAATATCCAATAAATCGAGAGAAAGAGGATTGAAGACTCCATGTGATCTAGAAAAATAGAAGACTTCTGTCTTCCCATGTTCTAATATAAGGCCAAACTTTTCTAAAAGAGAGGAGATGATATTGTAACTACAGAAAAGAAAAGAGTTCAAAATTGTCAAAGATTTACTCTGAACAACAAATAAGCCATTATCAACAAAAGATAAGACTGAAACTGAAATTTTTAGATTTTTTAAATGATTTTCAAGAATATGAAAAACTAGAGAAATATACAAAGCAGATAAAATGGGGAAAAGGGCTAGGCCTTACCCCATACCAATGTCAACATTGAAGAATTGAGAGGAAATATTGTTCCAACAATACTGCATTTTCCTACCTACTAGATAATTTGAGAAGAATTGAACAACTTTTGAACCACACTCAGCCTTTCTAAGAATGAGCAGAAGGAGACAATGATTTAAGGACAGGAAGAACTAGATGATATCAAACACCAATGTACTTGTTATATTATTTTTGATCCAACCTGAACAGATGAAGTGAATGAGGGTGACACTAGCATTAGTGGTTGATCTGTGTTTGAGACCTTCTAACTGGTACAAATGGATAAAATTGTTCAAAATCAGGTAAAATTGAAGATGTTTGCCAATGACTTTCTCAATAAGTTTTTCAAACATATTAAGGAGGACTATGGGTCTAAATGACTTTGGAGAATCATATGACTTCTTGTTAGATTTGGGAATAATAATTGTTGATGAAGACTTGAAGTACAATGGCCATGACTCTAACACAAAACACATGTCAGTGATACTTATGATTTTTTCAAGACACACTTCATCATTGAGATGACTTTATGAAAGCTTGTTAGAGCCAGGAGTGGACAAGTTATTATACTTAGTAATGGATTTGATGAACTCTTCTTTTAAAAAAGATGGCCAACACTCAGATGGTTTGTCTGAAATTTCCTTCAAAATGTTGACATCAATTTGATGATTTTGAGCTAAATTGAAGGTGGAATGGAGAGCATGCCAAAGATTATCAATCTCTAAGCATGGACAGTTATTGTACTTGACAGCTTTGACTACTGAGAGTTTGCATTTCTTGACTCAATTCATGAGTTCTCAAGATTTTCTTTTCCTATTCAATATTTCTTGGATTTTCTGATCAAAGAATGAATGTTTGGTACTTTTAACTGTTTTCTTGAATTTTTTCCAATCTTCCAGTCTCCTAGTCAACCTATATTTCTCAAGATCCCTACTACAATTCAAATTCCACCAACTCTTCAAGTACCTAGTGATATTAACAATTTTTGAGTTCTTTTCTCATATTTTTTCAATAGCTTTAGCAAATGAATTGACAATATTTTTGAGTGAATCAATGTCAGTTAGGTTGCTAGTGTTGATAGTTTTGATATTCTTAATTAAGTTCTTGATAAAGAATTTCTCTTCCACACTGCCTTTAATGATTGAGCATTTCTTGTTGTGAATGTGTTCTTCAACAATTTGTATAGTAACAGTGAGAGGAGTGTGATCTGAAGATAGTTGCCAATCAGGATAGATAATGTGGTTATTCAGTTCCTCTGAACCATATCTGAGAAACATTAAGTTAATAACAGAGTTTGAATCTTGATTGTTATCTGAATATTTAGTAGGGACATGGTTAGTGGGATAAAACATTCCTAAAGAAAAGAAGTCTGTAATGTTTATAAGAAAATTGCTATGAGTAGAATGATGAGAATATAATGGATTTCACAAGCTATCTCTAATATTAAAATCTTCTGTTATGATAAGAACATTGTGAATATTGGCTTTAGTATCCTTAAGATACCTTAAAGCTGATTGTAATGAGTCTGAATAAATATTGATCAAAAATAAAATGTTATTGTTATTGAGAAATGAGACCAGCAAAATATCTCTGTGATTATAAATATCTTTACAAAGAGAAAACCAAAAAGAGAAAAGTCTAATGTTGACAACTCTCAAATAATCATTGATACTTGATAAAGTATTCACAAATATAAGCTAGTTGTTATAAAATGAAAGAGTGAACAGACTTTGATAGGGTTAGGGTTAGAGGACAGAAATAAATAATAGTATTATTATTAGTCTACAACAGAGAAAGAGCATGTAATCTAGAAGTTATATGAGATGATGTCATAGGCCTAGAGTAGTCTAGAAGGGTCTATAGGTCTAGAAGAGTCTACGAGGTTAGAAAAGCCTAAACAATGATGTTAGAGAGCATGTACATCATATTGCTACCATATGTAGAATACATGGATGTTAGAGCAAGATGCGTAGTCTTATACAGTCACTGTGGAGTAGATACAAGGTAGACATATGGCTTTTAGGGTAGAAGATACAGTAGACACATTGTTGTAGCACAGACTACTTGTAACTTATATAAATAGGGTAGCAATGTAGTGAGAGCTCCTTGTTGAGTTCTACTGTTGTAACAACTACTAGTTGGAATGACCCTGTAGTTTGCTTACTTCAGCAAGACTCTTAGTAGGCTATCTAGTAGTGGGGACAACAGTAGAACTTGATGTCTCACTCAAGAACTGTCTAGCACAGGACCCTTCTCACTTCTTATTTATCCTCAATCAAAGAGCAGCACAGCCTTTTAGTTAAGAAGAATCCATAGCTAGGCTCTAGGCTTAAGAGGAAGTGCTAGTCAGGCAGAAAAAGCTTGGTCAGCCAGTTGCATAGTAGCCCACATGTATAATTGGTCATATTACCCTTTATGGACCAGTTAAATAGTTTTCAGTAGAAGCCTCATGCTGCAGGATCTCCTTATGACCTGTACATGCAGAGAAATGGCATTGTCCAGTAAGAAAGTGTCTAGAGTAGAAATTCCCTTCTTAGGGGTGATAGATACAGTTCATTTAGGATAGAAGCTAGTATAGAAATAGTTGGTAGATTTGGGGAAGAAGAAGATTTGCTACTGTTTAAATTGACAGTGAGAGAATAAAGAAAGAATTGTATCACTGGAAACTAGGACACAGTGATCAGATAGTTTGCTGCTGGTAGCAATTGACAGCAAGAGAAAGATTTACTGTAAGAAGAAGATTTTAATAACATAATAACAATTGTGTTTGCTGCTGTTGATGGTCGACAACAAGATAATAAAGAAAGATCGTAGAAGATAAGATTTTTGAAAAGATTAGATCAGATTGAAGAAGATGACAATGTTCAGTATGGAAGATTGGGAGAAGACAACAATAGAAGAAATAAAGAGGAGGTGGGGAAACAGAAAGAGAGAGTTAGAAGAAGTAGAAAAAAAGAAGGTAGAGAGAGAGAAGAGAATTGAAGAAGCAAAGAAGAGAAAAGAAAGAGAGCTATAAGGAAGAGAAGATGTTTTGTGTGTAGAATATTTAGACATATGGCCTATTACTGTAGGAATAAAGAAGAAGAGAGATGAACACAGATGCCCTCAAATAAATTTAAAGTTTTGAAGAGTAGAATGATGCAAAGGGGAGAAGGGAGTAAAAGAGAAGTCATAAAAGATAGAAAAGAGATTTTGAGAGAAGAAAGAGAGAAGAGAGAGAGGACAAAGAAGAGAGAGAAGAAAAGAGTCCAAGCTTGAACACCAGGTAAGGACAAGAAAGAGAAGGAAAAGGTAGTAGATGATAAGAAGGAAAAGAAGATAGAGGATAAGAAAGAAGAGAAGAAAGATTTGGAAGAGAAAGATTTAAAAGAGGAAAAGAAGACAGAAGAGAAAGAAGAAAAGGTAGGGAAGAAGAACCGAGGTTTCTCTGGAGAAGAAATCTTAAGAGGAAGATACCCCCTAGCATGGTGGAAGATGCTGTGTTATGAGTGTGGGGAAATAGGTCACAAAAAAAGTAATTATAAAGAAAAGACAAAGAAGAAAGATAAGATAAATGAGAAGAAGATAGAGAAAGAGACAAAGGTAGAGAAGAGAAAAGGAAAGACAGTAAAGAAAGAAAAGAAAGAAAAGAAAGAAAAGAAGAAGATAGAAAAGAGAGAAATAGGTATAGAGACAGAGAAAGAAGAGATAGCAAAAGAGAAATCAGAGAAGAAAGATGTAGAGATATTGATAGAGAAAGAAATAGTAGTAGACAAGATAGTTGAAGAAAAGACAGAGATAGAGCTGAGAAAGCAAGAAAAGAGAGTAGAAAAAAGAAAGAAAGAAGTATGAGAGATGGAAGTTGAGATTAGAAGGAAGTTTGAGGAAGAGTTAGCAAAGAAGGATAGAAAGATAGCAGAAAAAGAAAGAAAGATTAGAGAAAGAGAAATAGAGGTAGAAAAGAGAAAAATAGAGATAACAAGAAAAGAGAAAAGAAGAGGAAGACAAGAAAGAAAGAGTAGAGAAGAGTAGATTAGAAAAGGCAAAGAAAGAAGAAAAGAAAAGATTAGAAGAAGAGGAGAAGATTAGATTAGAGAAGATAAAGAAAGATGAAGAAAAGAAGAAATTAGACAAGATGATGAAAGAGGGACAGAGAAAGGTTGTAGAGATGATGGCTCAGATTGAAGTGATGACAGAAGAGGTCATGATGCCACCAATGTTCTTTGGAGTATTGTGAAAAGTTGAAAGCTTTATAAAAGAGTGCAAGAAATATGTTGAGAAGAAAATGAAAGAGAAAATGGTAGAAAATCAGATCCTATGGGTATTAACCTGTATGAATGGAGGAATAGTAGAGAAGTGGAAAAAAATGATAAAAAATGATCTCAAGGAAAGACTAAGGAAATATATAACCTTAGAAGAATTCTTCAGAAAGATTAGAAAAGAGTTTGGAAGAAGGAAAGACAAGAAGGTAGAGGAGGAGGAAGATATATGGAAAGGGTTAGATAGTCTTGAGAAGAGAGAAGATACAGAAAAAGAGATGGATGGATTTTGGAATGCAGTTAGAAAAAAAGAAACAATAAAGAAAGAAGAGATGCTAATTGTCATGGCAACAATGCTAAAGAAGCAAATGAAAAGAAGAGGAGGTAAGTGTTATGGGACACTAGAACACTAACAATTTTTATTTTTATTTTCTTTTATTTTTCTGATTTTATATTGATTTTCTTTTTCTTTTCTTTTCTTTTATTTTGGACAATAAAGAAAGTACATGATACCACAATCACATGACATGTCACATGATGTGACATCATAGGCCTAGAATGTAATAGAAGGATTTGGAAGATGACATCAGAGCATATGTATACTACATAGTGGCCTTGAGTAAGAAATGAGGTAGACATGAGGATGTAGCATGGACTATGTGTACTCTGTATATATAGAACTCTAATTTAGCAGAGACTCCTTGTTGAGTTCTCTTGTGAACTTCCTACTTGATATCTAACTTAAGAGATTTACCGCTTGTGTGATCATTTGTTCTTGTGATAAGTAGTTGTCACAACAGTAAGAGTAGTTTTTAGATGAGATAGAAATAGAGAAAAGAATACCAAGATGTTTCTCTGGAGGAGAAATCTTGAGAAGGGGATAATGTTATAAAACAAAAAAGTAGACAAACTTTGGTAGGGTTAGGATTAGAGAACAGAAATAGGCAGTAGTATTATTATTAGTCTACAACAGAGAAAGAGCACGTGACCTGGAAGTCATGTGAGATGATGTCATAGGCCTAGAGTGGTCTACAAGGGTCTACAAGGCTAGAAGAGCCTAGACAATGATGTCAGGGAGCATGTACACTACATTGCTACCATATATAGAACATATAGATGTTAGGGCAGGATATATAGTCTTGCATAGTCATTGTGGAGTAGACATGAGGTAGACACACTGTTGTAGCAACTACTTGCCAGAACGGCACTTGTAGTTTGCTTACTTCAGCAAAGCTCTAACCTAACTATCTTGCAGTAGAGATTACAAGAGAACTTGATAAGAAGCCTTCACTGTATTGGTACCCTATTTATATAAGTTACAAGTAGTCTATGCTATAACAATGTGTCTATCTCATGTCTACTCTGCAGTGACTATGCAAGACTGTACATCCTGCCCTAATATTTATATATCCTACATGTGGTAACAATGTAGTATACATGCTTTCTAACATTATTGTCTAGGCTCTTCTAGCCTTGTAGACCCTTGTAGACCACTCTAGGCCTATGACATCATCTCACATGACTTCTAGGTCACATGCTCTTCTTCTGTTGTAGACTAATAATTACTATCTTATCTATGTCTGGCTAACTCTAACCCTAGTCAAAGTCTGTCTGCACTCTTATCTTATAACATACTATATATAAGATATATAGATGTTAGAGCAGGATGCACAGTCTTGCACAGTCACTGTGGAGTAAACATGAGGTAGACATATGGCCTTTAAGGTAGGAGGCACAGTAGACACATTATTGTAGTACGGACTACTTGTAACTTATATAAATAGGATAACAATATAACAAGGGCTCCTTGTTAAGTTCTCTTATAATCCCCACTACTAGATAGCTTACTAAGAGCTTTGCTGAAGTAAGCAGACTACAGGTCATTCTGACTAGTGGTTACTATAACACCAGTTGGGGTGATTTGGTACTCCAACTAGTTCTTCTCCATCCTTATTTTTTAAGCTCAGAATAGAACAGATAGTCAACTAGAACAGTTCTTAAATAAAAACTATGTTAAATGCAAAATGAGTTTCTAGGATTGTATTGGTAATAAAATTATTCTTTCACATATTCTGCAAGAAAATTTTAATGTCTTTAAAAATCATTGATTGTCACTGTTCACAACTGAACAAATTCATTGGATTCTGGAATTGTGGAGTTTCTGATACTTCTTTATATGCTACTCTTTGTTGAAACAATAATGCCAGAATGGATATGTATTGGAGTCTACTTAGTGGTTACTTTTGCAGTTGATATACTCAAATGAGTGAAGGCATGGTTTATCCTATTTGGTTTCAAGGTAAGAGAAGAAGTTAATCTTGAAGTTTATCTTGTAATACTAGGCAAAATGGTAGTGATATTCAACTTTATGTGGTCTATTGCACTTTATGCACCTAAACTCTTGAAAACAATGAGCAAAAGTAGTATGGCCCTACTTCTAGCAATTTTTGCATTGTGGAACACCAAAATTCATATTTGCATCATGAATAGTAGCAATGAAGCTACTAACATTGAAATAGCAGTTGATGAGCATCTTGGCTGCCAAACCACTTTGAGAATCTCATATATTGATTCATACTATTGCTGTATTGGATCTCAGTAATATTGATATCTTAACAATACATGGTTTAGATGTGATTTTAATATTGTCAAAAATATGCATTAATCTTATAAACTCTTCTATTACTTTAGAATTGATAGAAGTATTTGTTCCTTTTATAAGATAGGAAATACCAAGTATTTTCAAATATAATTTTGACTATAGGAGCTAAGTATTCTAAATATTGTTGATATCTATATTATTGTATTTTTTGACATAGTTGTTGATAATGCTTATGTCTAAAGAAAAAGTGATTCTGTTGGATATAATGATAAGACCTTGGTAATCAATACAAATGAAGTCAATAATTAAGTCCAATTTAATGCTCTTAAGAGTACAGTTGAGGTTTGTGACATGATTGTGTTATAAGACAAGAGTGTAGACAGACTTTAGGTAGGGTTAGGGTTAGGACAGTAGTAATTATTAGTCTACAACGGACAAAGGGATAGGAGAGCACGTGACCTGGAAGTCATGTGACAGAGTCTAGAGTGGTCTAGAAGGACTAACAGTCTAGAAGGATCGGGAAGAGTCTAGAGATAGAGTTAGGGTTAGAAGATGACGTCAAGAGACATGGGTTCCTCATGGTGTACACATGGTGTGCACATGTATAGCGGAGATTAAAGGTATGATGTCAGGGCACATGTAGGAAGCATGGTGGCCTTAAGGAAAACACATGTGGATGAGTAATAGGACATGAGGTAGAAGCATGGTGGATGGACATGAGATAAATATATTGTTGTAGCACGGACCACAATGTAATAGTATATATAGAGAAGCAGTGCAGCGAGGGCTCCTTGTCGAGTTCTCTTGTAATTCCCCCACTCTTTACTTGATAGCCCTACTGAAAGCTTTGCTCGTTGTGAGATCATTTGTCCTTGAGTGACGAGTGGTTGCTACAACAGATTGCTCAATACAGTCATGAAACTTTTGGTATTGTCACTATCTATAAGAACAATAACTTGCTTATGAGAAGGGCCCTTAGTTGTCATATTAATCTTGAGCTTTAGTTTTTCAGATTTGTTAAAAATTGACCTATTTAGTTCTTCAATTTTCTTGTTAGAGAGCTTTGGGAAATTTTCCTTGATTTTAAGGATGTTGTTGACACTCTTTGATGAGACTTGTGCATAAGATAGTTTAGTGATTTCCATTGCCTTTTTTTCATTGCCAGAAGCATTCTTCCTATGAAATTTCAAATTTTCCAAAACTTTCTTAGATGGTCTTGGAGGGAGTTGAGACAAGAGTAATTTGGTGAATTCAACAGATTTGGTGGGTGGAAATTTGTTAGTCTTTTTTCCTTTGCTTATCATTAGCACCTTAGTAGTACATTTGTTCTTTATAAGTTCATGAAACATCTTGTTGTCTCTGTCTGTTTTAAGCTGGTTCCATCCTCCTTTAAATATAAAAAAAACAAAGTCAAATGCAATTTGATCAAAACTGCTTAAGAATGGAATATCCTTCTCCATATTGTTCTTAAGCTCCCTGTTACTGATGAAATCTGAGATATGTATGAAAGAGATCTTGATGTTATTAACATCAATCTCTTGAGTGTTGTTTTGTCTGAACATAGAGATCAGATTAATGTGGCCATCCCACAACTCAGGATTACCTGGCTAAAGCTTTATATATAGTAAAGAAGAAACATTGCTGTTGACAGTAGATGCTTGAGAACATATGTTGTTAGCATTGCCCACATGAAGTAAGAGTATGCTGTCTAGATTGTTAGCTAGTACTTGGATGTTTGACTCTCCTCCCTTAGGAGTTGTATATGACAGTTGAAAAAGCTTGTTTTCAGTTTGGTTTGCCCAATTAGAGTCAATGCTTTGGGCTTTCATACAAGCTGAATACTTGATAGAAGATACTTTGGAAAGCACTAATGACTCTCTTGATGAGTTTGCATTGGTGATAGCAGATCTACTTCTAGGAACACACATTTGTATATTCTCAAAAACATCTTTGGAATCTGCTAGGCTAGACATGGCTAAAGGAATAGTAAAGGAGTTTATATTCACAATTTCTCTATTAGATACTGCCATACAAGATGGTAGTATGAGAGAGAGAAGCAATCTGAGAGTTCATATAGTAATCTTCTTGTATAAATTTTGATGGGAATTCCTTGACAACTAGTATCTACATTATGTTTTTGTTGTAAAAATTGATATGCAATATTATTTTAATACATCTTGTTCTTTTTTCTATTTGTTTGAATGATTTTGTAATAGGCTGGAGATAAGAATGAAATCATCTTAATAGATATTTATAGCATTTTTAATGTTTTTTCCAGATTGTTGATTTTGTTTTGTAGTATTTGTATATCTGAAGGTAGAGTTTCACTTGAGCTTGATAAAGATATGTCATATGGTTTATACAATAATACTTTTTTATCTTAGATGATATCTTTTTTCTACTTTTCTTTATTAATGATTATAGATTACAGTACATCTTAATATATATCTTGATATGTATTTTGTAGTATTGTTAGGTATAGTTTACACTTGAAGGTGAAAGTCTGTGGAGTTGGCTCAGAAGTGCACAGAGTATAAAAACTCCATGTGATGAGCTTGGTAATATAGACTTGTCAGAATAACCTTATAAAGAGTTATAAGGAGAGAAGTAAAGTGTATC
>JAJOHK020001286.1:0-14487 GCA_022457215.2 Leucocoprinus gongylophorus | reverse complement strand
GTATCACCGGATGCCTAATTCCAAAGAGCTTGGTGATTGGTGTAGTAATGGTGGCCATAGCGAATGGGCAGTGATAGGGAATACAAAGTTTATATATATCTGTGCAGCGATGAGCTGAGTCTGATACGGCATGAGTGCTTGTCATGTGTTTTGGCTGGATCCGGTCTGGCCGAAATCCCAGAAAGTAAGCGATCCAAAGTAAGCGATCCATCAAGTTTTCGGCGTCGCCCTTCTGAAAGAAGGCACTAATACAACACGTATTACAATGTACGTAACCTTCACAGTCCATGAGACATTATAAGGTGCTGTCAGACAGCAATTTCAGTTGACGGAACTTGCTTTATCTGACATCCCGCTACCGAGGTGTCCGCTAAAGTAGCGCGAAGTGCACTAGTTGTTTGCACCGTTTCATAAACAGGTCAGCATTTCCGAGATGAAGTGCAAAAATTTAAAAGATGAGCTGAATTAATCCGTCTTGAACTGGAGCGATGAATTTTTTGCTCGCTAACGAGCTACGGTTGACCGGTTAAAACAAAACCGGTCAGCAACCATGGTTGGTATGTACTAATTGTGGAGCAATGTCACTCTACAATGTCATCTGTCCACTCGCATTATTAATAAATATATGACATGTGTCTATTGCAACTACAAGCTGGAACATTCTCATGGGAATTACAAAAGAAACTTACAAGGAGTTTATATTACATAGTTTGTGCACTTCTTAATTTAAACTATGTCAAGATATGACATTGGTGATACTGCTGTATATTTCATTTTATCAGTAATGATTGCTCTAGCAACACCTGTGTCATAGTATGCTCTCAGCCCTTATATTTGATTCTGATTTTCTTTTCTTTTTCTTTTCTTGGATAATAAAGAGGCATATGACCATGATTACATGATTATGAAAAAAGGTAGAAGATTCTGGAACAATGATGTTAGTAGGTATGGTTATGGTATAGTGTTCTTATTGTTATGGAACACTTTGGACACTAACATTTTCTTTTATCTATTTTTCTTGATTTTATATTTCTTTTCTTTTGAATTTCTTTTTAGTAACAATGAAGAGGCACATGACATCGCAGTCACATGACATGTCACATGATGTGACATCATAAGCCTAGAACATAGTGGAAAGATCTAAAAGATGACGTCAGGGCACATGTATGCAACATGGTGGCCTTGAGTAGGGAATGAGGCAGACATGAGGTTGTAGCATGGACCAGATGTACTTAGTATATATAGGATGCTAATTTAGCAGAGACTCCTTGTTGAGTTCTCTTGTGAATTCCCCACTTGATAACCCACTAAGAGATTTACTACTTGTGTGATCATTTGTCTTTGTGATAAGTGGTTGCCACAACAGTTATGATTCAAACCTCTTAGAATGTTACATACTAACCAATAATATCCACTATCTATCCCAGATAATAACAAACTTATCTAAATGCACCTATCTCTTCTGAAATAGATCATACTCCATTTCAATTACCTATTACTCTACAAACAAGAGTTTCTCCATTTTACATTTAAGAACAATAGTTACTATGTACAATTTCTTAGTTTGATGATCAACTTGGATTAAGTGCCACACTTATCTGTTTTTGGCTTCCAACCATATATTATCTCCTTTCTTCAGTCCTTGTGGATTTTATCTTTTCTTGTTAAATTGTCTCTTTATTGTTTCTTTGGCTATGTTCATTGTTTTGGTTACTTCTTCCCAACTTTTCTGTAAACCAATTAAGAATTCTTCTAGCTTTGGAAATTCTGTTTGCTTAGTTAAGTCCTTTTGACCCTTTTCTCCTAAATTATGGCTATGTGACAAAGTTAAGCTAAGCACAATGTCTTCTATTGAAGCTAAGGTCATTATCTATGTAGTATGTTACTTCTACCTTGTGTTCTCTGAAACCTTGCTAAGTTTCCTAATGTTGTGGCAACCACTAGACTCTAAGTCTAATGACAGCACTAACAAGTAAATCTCAAAATAGGATATCGAGTGGGAAGTTCACAAGAGAACTCAACAAGGAGTCTCTGCTTAATTAGAGTCCTATATATACAAAGTTCTCATGGTCTGTGCTACTAATAATTGATCCTGCCCTTATGTCCATATCCCTTTCTCATGTTTGCTTTAAGGTTACCATATTGTATACATATGTCCTGACATCATCTTCTAGATCCTTCCACTACCTTCTATGCCTATGACATCACATCATGTGACATATCATGTGACTGCAGTGTCACACGCCTCTTCATTGTCCAAAAGAAAAGAAAAAGAAAACAAAATCCCTATAAAGTCAGAAAATAAAAGAAAAAGAAAATAAAAATTGTTCATGTCCAAAGCATCCCATAACACCTAATATCTAATCTGTCTTCCATACTATATCTGCAGATATCTGAGTGAGTGCAAATTGCTCCTAATATAGAGTTGGAGTAAGAAAGAAATCTTATAAGAAAACTCAATAGAATTCTTGATACAAAACTGTTTACCTTATATATACTAAATTACTAGTCCATACTATGATACTATTAACCTACTCTAAAGGCCATGTATTATTCTTAAGGTCAACATATATTATTGTTTCTTTCTAAAAGCTTCTTCTATGTTTTATCATAATAGTGTGACAATTTGTAACAGTGACTTGTGGTATCATACTAACTTTAATTCCTAAGTTCCCAAAATAAAAAATAAAAGGAAAATAAAATAAAATGAGAAATAAAAATAAAAATGGTTAAGTCTAATATTCATGATTCTAATATCACCTCTCCTTCAAGGTTTTTCTTCTGGAGAAACTGACTTCTATTTTTACTAGTTCCTCTCAAACTTCTTCAAGTACTCCTTCTCAAACTTTCTGTCATTTTATCTATACAACATCTTTGCCATGTATTTCCCTGGTAATTCTCTTCTCTTAAAGTCTCTTTTCTTTACCATATCCATTTTCTCCTGTTGTCTCACTTCTGCATTTATTCTCTCCTTGAATTCAGCTACTATTTCCTTTATATTTTTCAGGTCCTTCTTATTTTCCCATGAATCATGCTCCACTGTAAACCTCTTTCATTGTACCAAGTACTTTACTACTCCTCTTACTTTTCTTTTATTTAGTATTTTTTACCTCCTACTCTTTAACTTCTTCCACTTTTACCAGTTTTACTTCTTCTATCTTCTGTTCTTCTATCTATTCTCTATATTGTACTATCTGACTGATTTTTACCACCAGGTAAATTCTCATTGAATTGAACAGTCATAGTTTGACCATATATATTACTTCATTAATAAAATATGAACCAACATATTGATCTACTAGCTTCTTTGCTAGTTTTTCTTTAAATACCAAGTTTTTCATACTTAACATTACTCTGTTCTCTTTTTTTCCACTTTTCCACTTCTTTTCTTTCCCTGTCTGTCTACTGTTTCATCTCTTCCTGTACCTTTCTTAATGCTGCTTCTGCTTCCTCCTGTACTTTCTTTATCTTCTTCACAAACTCCATTATCTTTTCTATTTTCCCTTTTCTTCTTATGTCTACTCCCATTCTTAATTCTCTACTATAATTTGCTATAAATAAAGATATCTTAGTCACTGAATTAGTTTTGTTGTTTACTGTAAATTTAGCTGTTACCAACCATTCTGGCCAATCCTTTTGTTTGTGATCAACAAAGAACTATAAATATTGCTACAGTTCCTGATTCATTCTCTCTGTCTAACCATTTGTTTGAGGATGGAATTATGTTGATAGCTTTGTCTCAATTCCTAACATCTTATTCAACTCCCTTATTAAATCTGCTACAAACTGTGGTCTTTTATCCAACACTATGCTCTCCAGTAATCCATGTAACTTTCATACATTATCTCTAAATAATCTTGCTAATCCCTCTATCAATATCTTCTTTGTTATTGCTACAAAATGAGCTATCTTGGACAACCTATCACAGACTACTAGGATTACATCTTTCCCAGCTGCTAACAGTAACTTAGTAATAAAGTCTACTGTCAGATGTGTTCATAGTTTCTCTAGTACCTCACTTAACTTCAGCTTTTCTGCTAGTGCCTCCATTCTGTCCTTCATTCTCTGACACATATTGTACTCTCCACATATTTTTCTATATCTCTTGTTACTTCCAGCCACTAATAATTCCTTGTAACCAATTCCATTATCTTCCACCTCCCTCCATGTCCTGCTACCAATATATCACAATATAACCAAATTATCTCTACTTTTAACTCCTCATCCTTTGGTATATATCTTTTCTTCCTTCAATACTAAATTTCCTTTTATCTACCACTCATCTCCTCATAGCTCTTTAACTTCTGCTTTCTTCATCTTCTCTACTACTCTGACTATCTTTTTATTCTTTCTTCTGGCTTTTTTAATTTTTTCTACCATTTCTACTTCAGGTTCTTCTATTACTACTTCTACTAACATATAAATTCATTGTTCTTTAATTAATGTCTGATTACTATTATTATTCTCAGTTCCTACTTTCTAATCTGGTTTCCTACTAAGTTCATTGACTTTTCCTATTTTTATGCCTAGTACATATTTAAGAGTAAAGTCAAACCTTGATAGATATGGTGCCTAATAAGCTTGTCTTCAGTTCAACTTCTGTGCCTTCATAAAATACTTCAAATTATTATGATCTGTCTAGATCTCAAACTTAAATTTTATGCTCTTTAAGAGATGTCTCCAGTTTTCCAACTCTCTTATAACTACCAATATTTCTTTATCATGGATCTCATAGTTTCTCTCTATCTTATTTAGAGATTTTGAAAGAAAAGCTACTAATCTCTATCTCCTATCTTTATACTCTCTAGATAATACTCCTTTCATCATATAATCTGATGCATTTACTTCTATCCTTATTTTTTTAATCTAAATCTAGTGTGTCAGAGTTGCAAAGCTTGGACTCAAGTTTTTTCTAATATCTTTTTATTTTATTTATATTTTATTTTCAATTTTTGGAACTAAGGTTAGAGTTTAGTGTAATATTACAATCATACTGTCATACAATAGTCACATCACCTGACATGGTTACATAATGGTTACATAGTCATAAGGTCACAAAGAACATAATAGAAGATTTGAGAACAATGATGTCATATAATGTACACAATGTATGTTGACCTCATAGCTAATACATAGTCATTTAGAGTAGGCTAAAGAAGTAGAGCATAGACCATCAGTAGTTAGTATATAAAGATAGATACATTGTACCAAGAACTCCATCAAGTTCTCTTATATTAACCCAATACAAGATTCTTCTTATCAACTTACCCTAAGGTCTTTAAGTTGTAACATAGTGCTGCTAACACTGGTTCTTTTGTAAATCTTTCCTTTAACTTTCTAAATACCTTCTCTTGCCTCTTTATCCAATCTCACTTTTGATCTTTTTTTACTAAGTCATATAATAGTCTAGCTATTATTGCAAAAGTCTTTGATAAATCACCAATAATAATTAGCAAGTTCTAAAAACTTCTATACACCTTTAACTACTTTTAGAGTTGATCATCCTAATACTCCCTTCACCTTTTCTTTCTCCATTTTTATCCCATCCAGTCCAATCACTACTCCTAAAAACTTTATCTCTCTAACCTTCTACTTGTATTTTTCTGGTTTTACATATAAATCATTTTCTGCCAATCTCCTTACTACTTCTTCTACAACTTCATCATGATCTTTCTTCTCATTTGTTTCCACAATTACATTATCAATAAAGCTTTCCACTTCTCCTATATTGATTATATCCTATAAGATTTTGTTTATCATTATCTGGAATATTGCTGGAGAGTTGGTTAGTCCAAAGAACATAACCATAGGTTCAAATGACCCTTTTAAAGTCATAAATACTACCTTCCACTCATCTTCTTCCTTTATCCATACATTATTATACCCCCATTACAAGTCCAACTTTGTAAATACTTTCTTGGTACTTATATTTTCTACAATGTCCAAAATAAGAGGTAAAGGATAATTTTTTACAGTCTATTCATTTAAATATTAATATATCTTCCTCTTTCTTAGTATAAACCTCTCCTTTGTCTCTATCACATGATCTTATACCTTTTTTGTTGGTATCCTGTAGGCTTACTGCTTACTTGAGTTCTGTCATATGTCAAGTCTACCTATTCAGAAAATATATTCCTACAGTGATACTGCTTTCCCAATGTCTACTATACAAGTCTACCTTCCATAGTAGCTACCTTTCTCGCAACACATCCATGCAGCAGTGATGTGACTATCTGAATATTCTGTCTTTTATAATGGAAATACCCCCATCTGACTCAGTCTCCTATAGCAGAGTCATACTTCTGTCAGTATTTCATTACTAAAACCTTTGCTTAAAATAATAGGGGTTATACCACTGAAACTCTGAGCATCTCCTATATTATCTCTTTGTATATAAGACTAGTAGTTATACTGTAATTTACTAGTCTGATAATCAATGAAGATAATCCTTATTGAACTCAATCACTAGTATTCAATAGCAATACACCAATCAGTACTCATTCCCATCTCAGACTTCTTTCTCCCATCTGAAATTGCAACCACATAGCAGACAGATGGTGTAGCACATAAGCTGAAGCCAAGATCATTCCACAAGTTTGCATTTCCAAGCTAATCCCACAGACTTTCACCCCCAGTATGAACTATGTCTGATAAGTTCTCATAATCAGCATAAATACTGTTAGTTGGCTGAAAAGTATAAGCTTTCAATTAAATTGTCTTTTGGCATAGTTGGTTTTGTGCTAGCAGTCTAGCCATATTACATATCCTCTCACTTGCTTTCTTTTCAAAGACATGAATCTACTTATGAAATCTTTAAGATATCAATTTCTTGGCCTCTTCTTCAGATTTTGCCACTTCCTCCTCCTTATCCCAAATCTCCTATTTCTTAGCTACCTTCTTTACTTCTATTGTCTTCTTCTTTTTTGGCTTTTTTTTCTTTTTCTTTTCTTTCTTCTTCTTCTACTTCTTCTCTTCTCACTTCCTTCTTTCTTTCTTTTGTTTTTACTATCCTGACTTTCCCTATTTTGGCCTCTACTGTTTTACACACTTCTCTAGACACCTTGTCATAACTATTAAGAGCCTAGTCAAGGACTACCAGACTCTCTTTCCCATTTAAATTATTCTGTCCATTGTTTATATTGTTCTCATATTCCAACCTTCTTTTTCTTTGCACAATTCTCTAATTTCTACAATTTCTTACTAGATGACCAAATCTTCCATAGTCCATCTTCATGGCATATCAATTGCATCTAGGTACAAATCCTGCCCATTGATTTGGATTTACTATAACTATGTTCATCTTTTCTACTTCTTCCATTATAAGAGAATTAGTCTTATATTAAGGAGTTATAAGAGTCTAGAAACTCTAAATGATATTTGGGTAAGGTATTCTACTATTACACCACTACTATATATACTATAGTAGGATGGTCCAAGCACATGGTCTGTGCACTTGACCAATTAATATCTACAACTATAATTAACTAAATAACTATAGTACTATTGCAGTAGACTAGACAATAGAGATCAGGATAAGATAGAGGCAGTTATCAGTCCATTAGGAGCTAGTTTAGATAATGACTAGCCTAGGAGTCTAACTAAGCCTTTGTAGAGTGGATCTGGACTTACAGTATTGCCAATATCCCCTGATATCCATTGAAGCAGACTCTGTTAGCATCTGCTATTGAGAAATCTCTTGTCTCCTTGGCCAAACTTGAGGCTATGGCATCTGTTGCCATTGTACCCCATTATTGTTTTGTCTTGGAGCTGGAGCTCCTCTCTCCTTTCTCTCTCTTTCTTCTCTTCTGCTTTCTCTTCAATGTCTATCTAAATTTATTACTCTTTCATACCATTATTTAATACTTTGGGGTTAATATTCTGACTTAATGAGTCTTTATTGAATCATCTCATTCATACCTTGCTTGAATTCTTCCACCAATGGTCTTCCTTCATAACTGCTCCTTTTTGCTGCCCTTCTGAATTCTTGTATGAACTCTTCTATGGTTTTGCTTTCTTGTTCTAACATTTTTAACTCTGCTACTTTTACTGCTTTTTCATCTTCTCTTCCAAACTCCTTTCTTAAATCTGCTAAAAATTCTTTCTCCATTTCATATTCCAAATTTTCTGATTCTAAATCTTCCAAAACATTTTTCTTTTACATATATACTAATTCTCTCTGTACATAAGATGATATCCATTGAATTTGCTCTTATACTGCCACTTCTCTCATCCTTAAAAACAACTTGCATGCTATTATAAACTCTGAAACTTTTCCTGAAGTCCCATCAAATACTTGTAGCTTAGTTACTTCTATATTTGACCTAGTGTTGGATCATAGAACTGCTCTTCCTATTCCTCCTGCTACTAACAGCACTTGGATCTATGCTTGCATTGCTGCAAGCTACTCTTGTTGCTGTTAGATAATTGTTTGTAAATCATGCTGACTCATATTGTAGTAGTGTGGTAGTGCTTTTATTGGTAATAATGATTGTGGTAGTAGTGGGGTAGGTGGTAAAGAAGTATAAAGAGATATAACAGAACCAGTACTAGTTTTGCTTTTGGATTTATACTCTGAACTTAACTCAATCTCTGTAAGTGCTAGTAGGCCCTCTTTAAGTCCTATCTCACACTATCTACTAACTATCTAAACTATTTGCTACTATCTTAAGGAAATTGTAAATGATTTTGTCTTAAGAAAAAATTTCTATGCTAGACAAGATCCAAAGAATGCTTATTATTTCTCTATATAGACAGGCTACAAGGGAACACTATAGCATAAGACTTCTATGTAAAAAAACAAGTACACTGCTCTTTGTAAGTGTTAGTGGGCTCTTAGCTAGTTCTACCTCATATTATCTACAAGCTACTTATTCTACTTTCTACTATCTTAATCAAACTTGTATTTTAATATCTCTAAAAATAGAACTTCTAAGCTAGATGCCTCTTTACTAGAGAATGTTGTTACACTATGTAAATAGACTTATAGTATAAGTCTTCTATGCTAAAGAATACAAGTATACTACTCAATACCACTCAATTAAACAATGAGTATATCTAGACTGTTACAAGCTTAAGACCTTAGGATTAGTTAAGCAAATGAACCTTGTATTAGGTTATCACAAGAAAACTCAATAAAGAACTCAGTACAGGATTATCTATCTTATATACTAAAAGTCTATAGTCTATACTCTACTACTTTAGCCTATCTTAAATAATCATGTGTTTTCCTTAAAATTAACATCTGTTAAACATATTATATAATATTAACCTTCCAGAATCTTCCATATTCTTCTATTGTGACATGTGATCATGTGACTGTGACTAATTATGTGTGACAGTATGACAGTAATATTACACTAAACTCTAATTCTAAGTTTTGAAATAAAAAATAAAATAAAATAAAAATGAGTAAAGTCTACCACTTTTAACTCTGACATAAACAGTAGTCTAAGTCTTGTTACTATTGTCCATAGCTACTTAAGCTAATTGACTAGCTTTTCTTTATACTTAGAGTCTAGCTTTTAAACTGAGAATAACTAGTAGTTATAACAACTACTAGTTAAGAATGAAAAGAGAGTAGAGAAAGAGAAGGCCTAGCATTGGATAGCCTTAGAAAAAAATATTGAGTTCTAATGTTATAACTTAAGCCTAAAAGTTAAGATAAAAAAGAAATCTTGTATTAGTTAGTATAAAAGAACTTAATAAAGTTTCTAGTATAGGTAAGCCTACTTTATATATCTTTAGAATATAGTCTGTGCACACTTATATCTAGCCTATTCTAAATATTATGAGATATATATATATAAATCATTATATTATATTATATATTATATAATATTTTTAGATTCTTTTATATTCTTCTTCATATCACATGATGTTGTGATTGTGACTATGACTGTCACAACTTTCACATTACTCCTCTTAGTTAAGCTTATATAAAGAAAATAGAAATGAAAAATAAAAGAACAAGTCTACTGTTTTCAAGTTTAACATCCACCTAGCTTTAAAAATTGCTTGGAAAATATTACAAATATAAGATCCAACTTCTAAGATAGTAGGGAATTGGTTAGTAGATCATTCTCTAAGAAGACACTTTTTATAAAGTATATAAGATGCTTAAGGGATAAAAAGAGTTATTAGAGTTAAAGACAATAGACTTTATTTATTTCAATTTTCTTCCTGTTGTGGCAACCACTAAACACAAAGTCCAATGATAACACAAGCAGTAAAGCTCTCAGTTAGGCAATCAAGTGGGGAAAAACACAAGAGAACTTGACAAGGAGCCTTTGCTAAATTAGAGTCCTATTTATACTGTTATATGTTAGCCTGTGCTACTACTACTTCATATCCACTTCATATCTTACTCAAGGCTACCATGTTGCATCTATGTGCTCTAACATCATCTTCTAGATCCTTCTACCATATTCTAGGCCTTATGATATCACATCATGTGACATGTCATGTGACTGTAGTATCACATGCCTCTTTATCATCCAGAATAAATCAAAAGAAAAAGAAAAGCAAAATTAATATGAAATCAGAAAAATAAAAGAAAGGAGAATAAAAATTACTAGTATTCAAAGCATTTCATAACACTTCCTAGTCTTATCTTCCTTTTCCTTTACTTTCTATACTTGGGAATCTAAGGTTAGGGTTTAGCATAACATCACAATCACATGGTCACAATAGAAGATTCTAGTATGATAACATCACACAATATATTTAACATATGTTGGCCTTAAGGCTAAAAGTAGTAGAGCATAAACTATCAGTGTTTAGTATATAAGATAGATAATCTTGTACAGAGTCCTCTATCAAGTTCTCTTGTGATAACCTAATATAGGATTTATTTGCTTGACTAACTCTAAGGTCTTGAGTTTGTAACAAGAGTATCTTAGCATTAGTCTCAAGATACCTAGTGTTAAAATTGAAGATCATGGACTTAGTTTTTCTTTATTTTCTTTTCTTATTTTATTTTCTTTTGATTTATTTTTCATCTTTCTATTTTTAGAACTCTGGGTTTAGGGTTAGAGTGATTAGTCACACTGTCACATCAGTCACATCTGATGGTGGGGTCACAACATTGATCACAGGACTTAAGAAAAGGAAGTAGAAGATTCTGGAACAAAGTAATGTTATACAACATAAACACCACATGTTGACCCCATGCTTTACACATGGTCATTAGGATAGGATGCACAGTAGCTAGCATGGACTATTTGTAAAGGTATATAAGATAGACTATTTTGTAAAGAGCTCTCTATTGAGTTCTCTTGTATTACCCAATATAAGATTACCTCATAATCCCACTCTAAGGGTTTTGAGTTATAATATCTAGAGTAATTAGAAAGTAACAGCATATAGTGGTCACTATTTTACAGCTTAGTATTATAAGCAATGTTTTCATTTCTTAATTGAAAGGATAGCTTAGCTGATCCATAGATTAGATTGAATAGTTTAAATATAGAGATTTGGGGTCTTTAGACACTTTTAAGAGCATTTTCTGTCCCAGAAACCAAGTCTCTGCTCTTCTTAGCAGATATCCAGTCATCCTAGCTTATAATAAATACTGTACCTTCAAGAATTAAGATAGGAAAAGTAATAAGGAGCTTAAAAGAAGGTATGTTCTTGGAGGAGAGTTTACCTGTAGTTATCTTTAGAACAGTAGGTATCTTATAGTCTGATTCCATATCCTTCTTCTCACTTTCTTCTGAAAAAAATAAAGTTATAGTCTTGAGGAAGACATTTCTGAAGATAAAAGAAGTAGAAACACTCTTTAAAAAGTACCTTACAATACAATAAGTTTAAGGTTTCCCTTTTAAATATATTTGTCTGCCATCTCTAGAACTAGCTCTAGAGAGCAAGCTAAATAAGTCTTGTTAGAGCAACTGAGTGAAGTCTACAAAGTTTCACAAAGTTTATAATCTTCAGGAAAATTTTAAGTGATATTGTTCAATACTATTAAATATATGACTCACCTCCAGAGAAATCCTAAGAAAATAGGATAAAGTTTCCTAGAGTATTATGACTCAAAATCTTTAGAGTGTGACAATAAGACAAAAACCTTATATTAGAGTTTAACACAAGAGAACTTAATGGAGTTCTTGATGCAATATATCTACCTTTATATACTAACTACTAATGGTCTATGCTTTACTTCTTTAGTTTATCCTAAATAACTATGTGTTAGCTATGAGGTCAACATACATTGTGTATATTGTATAATATTATTGCTTTTGAACCTTCCGTCATATTCTTTGTAACCTTATGACTATGTGACCATTATTGTGACTATGTTAGGTGATGTGACTGTTGTATGACAGTATAATCATGACATCATACTAAACCCTAACCCTAGTTCCAAAAATAGAAAATAAAAAAATAAAAAAATAAAAAAATATTAGAAAAAATCTGAGTCCAAGCTTTGTAACTCTGATACAGAGGTAACAGCTTTTCTAAGTATCCAAGAGTCAATTCTAATCAAGTAAAACATCAAGTAAAATATCTAATAACCTAACTACAGAATAATAGAGTTATATCATAAGAAACTTCAATATAGTAACTATAAGAGAATCCAATACTTTTGTGTAACAAGCTTTGAACTATTCTGAAAGCTTACAGTATTTGTCATCCAAATAAAATTCTATACAAAGCCTTTAGTATTTGATAACTGACAAGAATCCTAATGAATGTCTATAGTGTTGCCATACTAAGTTATACTTACTACTACTAGTCTTATCAGTATTCTTTTATACTTCTCTCTATCCAGAAAACATTCTAGATGTTTCCATCAAGGTTTTTAGCTATCTATTCCCTATTATTCTCTGCTTATATCATAACTATTTCATTTGATTAGTATGGACTATAGAAATACTTATAGTAGCTACTACTTTTAGAAGACTATATTCTATTCTTTTAGGATCTTCTTGAAGTTGTAATTTCTACTAAATCACTGTAGTCTTTATCTAGTTACTCTAACAGCAGAATAAAATCTCTCTCTTTGGAACTTTTAAGCATTAACTGGTCTGGTAGTTGTAAACTATCCATCTTCATCTTTTCTTATCTCTCAACAGATATTAGCTTTCAGTAACTACTTTATGACTCCTATCAATACTGACAAAACTCTAAGACTCTTCTAGCATTATTTATGGAAAGTAACTAAGCAATAACATACCTTGGAACATAATACTAATATCATACTAGCCAGTCTTATGAACCAACTCCAAGATCTATACACTTTGATTCCCAACCCTACTTCTATAACTGCAAGTGTTCTTCCTTCTCTTACTAAATGTGGTTCACATCTCATTACCTAAGATCTGCTAAAAGTCTCTTGAAAGTTCAAATGAGTAATTATGTATTATTTGAGAATGTGAAATATAAGAGTCAGAATAACCTTTGGCTTCAGCTTGTGTACTATACTTCTATAAGTCATACTGATTATATATTTCAGATACTAGACTCAGAACATGACAAATGGCTAAGTTCACTAGAAGGTGAAAGGTATGTTGTCACTAATACCAGAAGTTAGTGGTAGTTTTAGTTGATTTTCAGGATAAGGCTTACAGTCCTATCATAGTATGCTTAAACTCTGATATTTTATCTATTTTCTTTGATTTGATTTCTCTTTTTTTTTCTTTTCTTTTTTTCTTTTTGGACAATGAAGAGAAATATGACTGTGGTTACATAACATATCACATAACATGATATAATAAGCATAGAATCTAGGAGAAGAGGCTGGAAAAATGACATCAAGGATAGGGTTATTTATTGTTAGCACAGACCATGAACCATCTGTATATATAGTATAGAAATACATTAGAGACTCCTTGTTAAGTTCTCTTGTAATCCCCACAAGACTCTTGCTTCATAAGACTACTTAGTGTACTATTGATTGTTTTGGTTGTCACAACACTATCTAGGATAGATATGCTCTATTCTATCATATATTTTGATATACTTAGGATCTCCTTGAAGTTGTAATCTCTGCTGAATCACTATGGTCTTCACCTAGTTGCCCTAACAGTGACCTTGAATGTTGCCAGATAGTGGGGGCTCATTAGTCAGGGGTTAGAGGAGGCAGGTCAATGATCAAGGAAGACAAGTGGGGGGTCTGTGGTGTTGTGGTGGGAGCAGGTAGGGTCCAGCAGTGTTACAGTGGGGTGTTGGTGTAAAACTTGAGGGATGAGAGGTCTGTGGGGCTGACTTGAGCTTTGGTGGGTGGTACAAACTCAAATTTAGACAAGGTAGTGGGTCTCCTTACAAGTTGGAGACTCACCAACACATTGAGAACTGTCCTGGAGACCAGGAGGAAGTACCAGATTTTTTAAATTCTTATTTCTAATTACTCTATATATAGTTATCTTGGGCTATTTCTAGTTCTAGTTTATTTCTTCTGTGGTTGGCACTTTCTGTCTTCCATTCCAATTCTCTGCTTACTTGGGCATTGGAATGGTGATAATTGACCAAGCTTCACACTTCTGCTAC
>JAJOHK020001285.1:0-14488 GCA_022457215.2 Leucocoprinus gongylophorus | reverse complement strand
CTTTTCTTTAATCACCTTTAAGATCTTAAGATTGTAATATTAAGAAGTATAACTCTAAAGTAGACTGGTGGAAAGGAAAAGTAGTCCTGGTATAATATCCACTATACTACTTTAGTTGTTAAAAGCTATTTACAAGACAAAATTGTATATATTTTTAATTAGAGTAGTAGTTAGTACTTATAAACAATGTGAGATAGGATAGAAAAAAGACTTATTAGTACTTATGTCACAAACTTCATTCAACTTGTATCTCCACAACCAGTAGACTGATTTTCACAAACTAAATTGCACTGGAAAGCCCCAAATGAGAGCTATCCACACATATGTGGAATGTACAAAAGCAACAACAAACAACTGAGATATCAGGCCATCAGTAGCTGTAAAAGCTTTGTCTGCTAATATCTCATGAATGGCTAGATGGATTTACATGATTGAACTTGCATTGAAAAGTGCTCATCAATCCATTCTCAACAATATATGATGTGTCTCAAAGCAATAAGTATTGGTAGAGATACAAGTATATCAATGTAGTGACATAATTAGTTACCTTCTAAAATTAGTCTGACAGCTGTTATAACAGATGAAAGCTCCCATTAGGTATGAGTTTTGATTATGTGATGGCAACAGCTTGTACACAGACCATCACTCTTTTGTATATACTTATGGCTAACATATAGACTTTAGAGTAGAGTTATTTATTACTAGAATGGACCATGTATCTATTGTATAAATACCTCTGTGTCTGAGGGCTAGATCTCAGACTTAACAACATCAATTATTCCTATTAATACTTTTCATCATCTGTCAATCATTATATCCTTATACTGAACCTCTGAAACATTATTCAGCTCAAGTATCACAACCAGTGAGTATTTTATTTGTGATAACTTACTAAGATCACATTCAGTTTAGAATACAAAACAGAAAGTAAAATTAGTATAATTTTCTTTCTAGTACTATTATTTTTGCTATTCTTACCAATATTACTATTATTAATATCTCTCTTCTATATCTTTTATATATTATAAATTAACAAATATCTGTTAATTAAACAATAGAGCAGCTATAATATTAGATTTCAAGACTAAGAATTAAAGTCAAGAAAAGAATCTTATATTAGGTTAATATAAGAGAACTTAATGGAGTTTTTGTTATAAACTAGTTTATATGTATACTATAACTAATTTATTCTCAAGTCCATGTATTTTTCATAAGACCAACATACTATAGCTATATTACATAATATTATCTGTTCTAGAACCTTCTTTAACTTTCTCTATATTATATAATCATATGAGCTATGACTATAATATATATGATTATCTTGTAATATATATTATATCTTCATTATATAGTATGAAATTTGTAATAGTTATATGACATTATATTAACTCTAACTCTAAGTCTCAAATAAGAAAATAAATAAAATAAAAATAAGAAAGAAGATTTAAAGATCTAGTATTAAGAGTATTACAAAATGATAAAACATAAATAATAATATTAAGTCTAAGATTTAATTCTCAAACATAAGAATATACATATAATAGTAATAGTTTGTACACAAGCTATTTATATCATATAATCAATACTCATACCTAATAGGGCTATCATCTATCATAGTAGATATTAGGCTAATTTTAAAAGATAACTAATTATGTTATTATATTAATATATTTGTATCTTTATAAATACTAATTTCTATATATAATATATCATCAAAGATGGTTTGATGAGTGTTTTCCAATGCAAGTTTAGTTATATAAATCTGTCTAGTTATTTCTGAAATAATAGCTAATGAAACTTATAATTACTAATAATCTGATATTTTAGTAATCTGTTATTACTTTTGTATATTCCATATATGTTTAAATAGCTCTTATTTGGAATTTTCTAGTGTAATTTATTATGTAAAAATTAGTCTACTAGTTGTAGAGATGAAATTTGTGACAAATTAAAAAATATAATAATAATTGATAATAATAATAATACAGAATATCAATGATGATAATGATAATTGATGATAATTGATATTGTTAAGTCTAAGGTTTGATTCTTGGACATAGAAATATATATATAGCAGATATTAAGCTAATTTTAGTAAATAACTAATTATATTACTATATAAGTATACTTTTATTATGGAGAAATCTTTTATTTTATTTTTTGAACTTAGCTAAGAACATAAGATAATATCACAGATGACTATCACAAATGTTATAATAATAATCATACAGTCATATAACTTAATAGAATATTATAGAAATTACTAGAAGAATTTAGTTATAACTTTAAGAGTGTATAGACTAACTTTCAAAGATACATAAAGTAGACTAATAGTAGGAACTCTATCAAGTTCTCTTGTATTACTCAATCAATAAATATATCTTTTACCTTAATATTTAGACTAAGTTCTAAATCATTTCTATTAAGACTTAAGCTTAAAAATTAGAGTAAAAGAATTATCTTTAAATTGGATAACACAAAAGAACTCAATGGAGTTCTAAGTACAAAGTGTCTATATTATACTAACCTTAGCCTATCCTAAAAACCATATATATTACATACTGCTAATATGTGAAATAATATCATTGTTCTGAAACCCCTATGTCCTTTTGTATGACATGTGATTGTATGACCATAATTTGTAACAGTGTCATGTAACATCATACTAAACCCTAATTCTAAGTCCAAAAATAAAATAAAAATAAAAAATAAAATAGAAAAAACAAGTGAAAAAATTTAAGTCTATTGTTTTCAATTTTGACAATTTCATATATCTATAAATACTAATTACTATGTGATATATCATATATTATCAGAAACAGTTTGATAAGCATTTTTAAACACAAATTAGATTATATGAATACATCTAGCCATTCAAATAGCTAATGAAACTTTATAATTACTGGTGGTTTGATATCTTAGTGATTTATTATCATTTTTGTACATTCCCATATATCTATAAATAATCTTTATTTGAAGCATTCCAGTACAACTTGGTTTTTGAGAATTAGTTTACTAATTGTGTAAATACAGATTGAATAAAATTCTTAATAAAGAGTAAGAAGAGTAGAAAGGGTAAGATCATAAAAAAGATAAGGTTAGGAGAGATAGAAAGACTACTATTATTTAATAGAGAGGTAAGTTAGATAGTAAGATTCATTACAGCTTGTAAGCTATACATTAGAATAAGAATGAAGAAGGTGGTGTTAGAGTAAAAACATGTTGTAGCAACTACTAATTAAAATAATTAATATACTAAAGTAGTCTTATGTTATAGCAACCACTCACCAGAACAGCACTTATAGTTTGCTTGCTTCAGCAAAGCTCTCAGTTGGCTATCTAGTAGTGGGGATTACAAAAGAACTCAACAAGGAGCTCTTACTACATTGCTATCCTATTTATATAAATTACATGTGGTCCGTGCTACAACAATGTCCTACTTTTATTTCTGCCCTAAAGATCTCATGTCTATCTTATGTCTACTCCACAGTGACTGTGTAAGACTGTGTATCCTGTTCTAATGTTTATGTATACTACATATGGTAGCAATGTAGTAAACATGCTCCTTAATGTCATTGTCTAGACTCTTCTAGTCTCGTAGCCCTTTTTAGACTGCTCTAGGCCTATGACATCATCTCACATGACTTCTAGATCACATGCCCTTTCTCCATTATAAACTAATAATAATACTACTGTCTATATCTATCTTAACCCTAACCCTAGCCAAAGTCACAAGAGTTTTGTGAAAATTACAAGAGAACTCAACAAGGAGTTCCTAATGTATTTCTATACTATATATACTACTATTACAAGTCCTACCCTAAATTATATATGCTATTTATAAGTCTACTATACTATTATCACAAGATAAACATGTTGTAGCTATGTTCTTGATATCATTGTTCTAGTTTTTTCTGCTAGGTTCAGATCTATGACATCACATCATATGATATATGATATAACTGCAATCATATACCTCTTTATTATCTAAAAAAGAAAAGAAAAGAAAAAGATAAATTAAATTTAAAAAATAAATAAAAGGAAAAGAAAATCAAAATAAAATATAAGGGTTCAAGTATACTATGACAAAACTTGTGGAAGATGCTTTAAACTCTTAGGAAGAACCTAAGTTTTATTATCAAAATTTACATAGTATATAACTTATTTTCAGAAAAAATCAAAAAGAATACTGCTTACCTAACCATAGAATAATTGTACCCATATGACTAGAAATAGCCAAGAACTATAGAACTTTCTAGAATAATAAACTAAGTATAGTGACAGTTTATTAGAAAATAAGAGAAAACAAGGAAACAGTAGGTAATAGGTTTAAAGCAACAGACAATATAGCAGATAACAAATGAAAATAGTCAGTAATAGATAGAATCTTAAATAACAGATAAGAGTTAGAGTATAAATAAGAGTATAGAAGTAGATATTCTTTTATATTCATTTCTCCTTTAGATTCTCAAAATAATGGATAAAATTTAAAGCTAATAGCATAAAAATTGACTACTTAGATAAATTGAGAAACTTCTGAATATAATTAGTGAAACTCAGCTACTCAGTTAGATATAAATATATTCAAGATATTTTCTCAGAAGTCTGCTTCTAAACTAAAACTTTTTTACTTAATAAGATATTAGAGTCTTTTCTAGTGTCAGCAACTGTCTTTCTTATCATTAATAATAATAAGGTTTAGAAAATGTAAGAGGATTAACTTATTAGCAAACTTTGTGAACTTTTACTCATTATTAAGTTTGAATAAGACTAACATGTGGTTGTCAGAATCAAAAATAATAGACTTTTTTTTATTTCTCTCTTATTTTTCTTATTTAAAAGTAAAAATCAGAGTTTAATACAATATTATATATAACTGTCACAACTATTATATAATTAGAAGATTTTATATATTAGTTACATAGTCATATTCACATGATTATATAACATAGAAGAAAGATATAAAAGATTATGAAATAATAATATTATACAATATATTTACTATATATTAATCTTATAGTTTAGTATAAATATATTGTATCAAGAACTTTATTGAGTTTTTCTATATTAGCTTTAATTTTAAACTCAAATTATAATATTATTGTTCCAAAATTTTCTATATTCTTTTTTATATTATATAATAATATAACTATAACTATAATATATATAACAAACTTATAACAGCTATGACATCTTGTTATATTATGTAATAGTTATGTTTTAGTAACTACTAATTAAAATAATATACTAAGTAATCTTATAAAATAACAATTTTATAAAGATTATAAGAGAATTTAACAAAGAATCTTCAATATATTTCTATACTATATATTTAACAATAAATAACCCTACCCTAATGTTTATACATCAGTTATAAGTATATTATGTATATATTATAATATAAATATATTATAAATATATATTTTGATATCATTTTTCTAGTTTCTTTTACAATATTTTAAGCTTATAATATTATGTTATATGACTATTTTTTTTTAAATCAACAATTTATTACATAGCACACAGTAGTAGACCGTGGTAGCTACTTTGTAACTACTTACAATAGAAGCAAACTACATGAAGAAATGGAAACTGAGAAAAGAGAAAGAGAGAAAAGATATAAAGAACTAATCGAGGAGATTGAGAAGAAAGAAAAAAAGAAATGGGGAAATAAGAGAATTTTAGAAAGAATTAGAAGTTGTACCAGGATCAACCTGGGCCAACAGATGAAGCACTGTCAATAAAGGCAAAAGCTTTGGGGTTGGTACTCAAAAACATGACGATATGACTAAGAGCATCTCTTCTCAGGTTCTAGTACCCATTATGTCTTATGCATTCATGTAGAATATGTCTTCTTGTTTCAATCAGATAAGATCCACAAGGACATTTGAAGTCTTCATTGGAAAAGAAACATAAACGATATTCGCCTATTGGGGCATGATTCATAATGGCTCTTGTAGCTCGAGCGCACAGCAAATTGGAATGGCTGAAGGATTGGAGTCATGGATCCCCTTTGGTGTAAGACAGTTCAATGGTTTCAAGGTTGTCATCAACCAGGTCAAGGAAGTGTCTTTCTTTCCCATCTGATACTTGAAAAGTCATTTTCCACTATTTAATGATGTCATTGCTGTTGACTTTCTTGCAATAGTCCCAAGAGGTTTTATTCCAGAGTATGGGTGTTGGCTTGAATGATTTCGAATCTTTGTCAACCAACTTGTGGAGATTCCACCTGAGTCAACTAGGGCACTCCCAAAATTTGATGTGATTGTCTTGGCATCTTGTGAAAAACTGCCTTAGTTCATTAAGGATGACCGATGTGTGGATTTGATATGGGTGGGACTTAGTATCGAATATCTTCTTAGCCGTGTGAATGGAGTCAGTGATGATGATGACTTTGGAGATGTTTTCCTTGTTGCAAGCCTGATTAATGCCACATCTGATAGCAAAGAGTTTCACTTCAGTGCTGGTGACAAAGGCTGCATGATGAACCATTTTGACCAAAGGGTTGGTCACATATGTGGATATGTGAAATTGAAGTGGTGATATTGTTCTTGATGCTCACATTGGAAACAACAATCACTATGTGGGGGAACATGGAAGCTTGAATAGTCATGTTGTCTAACTGTTGAGAGCACGTTGAAGCATTTTTCCCTTTACTTGCTAAATTAAAAGAAAATTGATCAGGAAAAATATTGATTATTCTAGAACCCGGAATAAATTCTGGATTGAGAGGGGAAAAGGATGGGAAACTCTATATAGTTTGTTGTTGGAGTCTATAAGGTGACCTTTTATAGAGGTTTTCTGGCGATCAGTGAGAGAGTTGATTGAATTAGGGGAGGAATTGAGGTGTGTATTGAGGGGATCATCTATGAGAGTTTTGATGAGATGATTTTCTGGAAGAGAGGCTGAGCGAAGTTAAGATCTGCCCGTGAGTTTATGGAGGTAGGACTTTATAGGGATAAGACCTGCAATGGCTTCAAGCCCTTCCATAGGTGACATTTTGAAAGCTCCTAGTATCCAAATGGCGGCTCTTCTCTGCATTTTCTCAAGGATTTTCATGGGGTATGAGAGGGGTGCTTTGTTATAGAACCATAATTGGAACCTGTATAGTGTAATGGGCAAGATGCAATACCTGTATAGTAGTTGCTTCTGCAAAGAATTGATTCCATGAGTTGAATTTCCCAGAAGCTTCATGCACTTGACTGTGGAAATGGCTTTGTTCAAATAAAAGTCGATGTGTTGGTGGAAAGTGAGCTTTTGGTTGAAAATGAACCCCAAATATTTCCATGAGTTTTTGGGGTGAAGAACAAGTTCTCCTATTAGTGAGAGGTCGAGAGGAGGGGGGTTAAGCATTCCATGAGATCTATTGAAATGAAACATTTCAGTTTTAGAATGTTCTATGTTAAGTCCAAATTTGTCCAAGAGACCAGATAGAACGTTGTAACTACAGAAAAGTTGTGAGTATGAAACGTCAATGGATTTGTTCTGGGAGATGAAGAGACCGTCATCAACAAAAGATAAGAGAGAAACAGGGATGTTTAGGGTTTTTAATCACTTTTCTAAAATATATAGAAGAAGAAAGAGATAAAGAGCAGACAAGATAGGAGATAAAGCAGATCTTTGACCTACTCCCACATTTACCTCGAATGTTGGTGAAGAAAATTTGTTCCATGTATAATTGGTTTTTCTTTTGACTAGGAAGTCCTTGAAGAAAAATGTGACTTTGGAGTCGAGGCCCGCTTTTGCGAGGAAGAGAATGAGCATACAATGGTTGAGAGAGGGGAAAAATTGAGCAATGTCGAAGGCTAGAGTGCTAGTAGTTTTGTTTTTGATCTAGCCTGATTAAATGATGTGAGTAAGTGTAATCCCAATATCTGTGGTGGATTTGAACTTGAGACCACCTAGTTGACTGGGGTAAATGAAATTGTTTTTGATGATGTGGAATTGAAGTCATTTGGCGATCACCTTTTCAATGAGTTTGCCGATAGTGTTGAGGAGGATGATAGGGCGGAAGGATTTAGGACTATTGTAAGCTGGCTTGTTTGGCTTGGGGATGATAACCGTGGAAGAGCGTTTGAAGTGATTGGGCCAGTGTCCCAAGTTGATGCACGCATCTGCAATGTTGATGATGTGAAAAAGGCAACTGTCTTGGTTTAGGATGATTTTGAGGTGTCTCCATGTAAGCTTGTCAGGTCCTGGTGCTGATGAGTTATTGCACTTGACTAGGACTTGTCTAAATTCTTCTTTTGAGAAAGAGGCCCAGGCTATGGTGGGCTTGGGGCTTAGCTCGTTAAAGATTTCTGTATCGACCTGCCGATGGAGTGTAGTGTTGAAAGTTGCATGAAGAGCACTCCAGAGGTTTTCTAGGATGAGACATGGTTGACCTTCATACTTGATGGCTTTGGTAGTGGAGAGCTTGCACTTATTAATCTAATTCATTAGCTCCCATGGGCTACAGCTCTTATTTGCTACTTCCCGAATCTTCAAATCGAAAAAGGCCCTTTTGGTATTTTTAACGACTTTCTTGAATGTTTTCCAATCATTCAAACTTCTTGATGTCCTATAGTCAGTGAGGACTTTGTTGCACTCTTCTAACCACCACCTTTTGGAGTGTTTTGTGATTCTTGAACGTTTTGCATTCTTGTTCCACGCTTGGTCAACTAATGAATTAAGTTTGTTGACCATGTATTCAAGATCCTCCTTGTTAGTGATGTTGGAAGTGTTGAAGTTTTTGAAAGATGAAATGACCTCTTCGATGAATGCATTTTCCTGTTCGCTCTTTTGCTGGATCAACAGTTTTGAGATACTAATGATTTTGTCCACGATGGGAATAATGATGGATAAGAGAGCGTAGTCAGATGTGAGATGCCAATCTGGGTGAACGGAATGTTGGTTGATTTCGCTTGAACCATATCTGAGAAACATAAGGTCAATGGTTGAGTTGGCCTCTCCTATCGTGTCCAAGTACCTAGTGGGATAAGGGTTAGTAGATGTCAAAAGGGCTAAATTATAAGAGTCTGCAATAATTAAAAGATTGTCACTGATGGCTAAGTGATACGGGAAGGAAGGGTCCCATAAGCTATCCTTAATGTTAAAATCTCCTGTCATGATGAGAACATTGTCTATGTTGACCTCAATATTCTTAAGATATTTTAAGGCAATGTGGGACAAATCCGAATAGACATTCATGATGAAATATTGGACATGGTTATTAGTAAACAACATAAGAAGAATATCAGGATGATTGATAATATCACGACACAAAGAGAAACGAAGAGGAGAGAGGTGGGTATTGATATACACAGTGACCCTGAGGGAGGTCACTTTGTTTACTGGATTGGTTGTGAATAGAATCCAATTGGAGTAGTGGACAGTTCCTATTAAGTTCTCGCCCTCGCTATTTGCATTGCTTGGGACCTGGCGGATAACTGACTAAGGCGGTTCTTGGATGAGTATAATATCAAAGTGAGATTGAGTCTTGAGGATAGTATTGACAATTAGATGGTTCTTGCGAACATTTTGCAAAAGGATGTTGAGATTATCCAAGATCATATTTGCTGCTTGTCGCCCTCCAAAGAGTGAATTGATTTGACTCTGTTTTCATGGATCTCAGCATATTTCTTTTGGTGCCACTCCCTGTTAAATTGATGTCTCCAGAATGAGCACTGGCTGGAGTCAGCTTAGTGATTGCCCCTGCAATTAGAACACTTGAATGTATGAGGACATGGGTCGTCTTTCTTAGTCTCAAGATGAGGAGGGTTCGTCTTTTCATTTGCTTTGCAACACCACCCAAATTCTTGGTGGTTTTCAGATCTGTGTGGTCCATTGCACTTGACACACTTGGAACCTTGGATTCTGCAAAAGAAGGTAGCATGTCCCCACTTCCAACAGTTTTTGCATTGGAGGATGCCTGGGTTCATGTTTGTCTCTCTAATAGTAGCAATATACCTACCAACGTTAAAGCACCAGTTGATGAGGGACTTAGCTTTGTTACTGCTCTGATGATTCCAAATGTTGATCCAGACAATTGACATGTCTGACTTGGGAGATACTTTAATAACCCTTGGTCTAGAAGCGAGTTTGATATCGTCGAATATTTGATTTTGTTTCAGGATATTTTTGACGTCACTTGCATTGAGGCGATCCTAAGTTTTGCCATTAGGGAAAAAGGGGATACCAATGATCTTGAGGTATGATTTTGATTGAGGAAGGCAGGGTTCCTCAACTTGTAGCTCATTTATGTCTTCTGATCTCTTTATGTATTGGCTTATAATTTGGAGATTGGATTGGTTAGCAACTTTGTTGGTGATGATTACTGGGCCAATTGGGTCAGATCTGATGAAGTCTACTGCAATATCCGACTTGGTGTTTCTAAGAAGTCTGTTAATGTGAGCGATATGTAACACAGAGTTCTTAGTAAAAGAGATAGTGTTGTCATTGCTCATAGGGACGATTACTTGTTTCCTAGATGGTCCTTTTGTGGTCATCTGAATACGTGGTTTGGGGTTGGGGTTGCCTTTGATGATGTTATTGACCCTGTCAATTTATTTGGCATTCAAGGCTGAGAAGGATTCCTTGATCTTGAGCACATCTGAGGTGCTTGCTGTTTGTCTTGAAGCTTGAGTGTATAATTTGGTCGACTTCATATGGTTGGTCATCATTTTGTTACCTTTGAAATATTTTGAGATTGTGTTAACCTCACTTTTGGATTTTGCTGGAAGCAGAGGAGAAGAAGCTGGAGGTGCTTTCTCAATTGACATAGAGACCAGTTTTGCAATTTCCTTCCTGCTGCTGTTGGGCATGACTCTTGGAGTGAATTTAGATGATATTTTCGCTCTAAGGGTATTAGCTTTGTTGTCCATATGGAGGGTGTCCTATTTAGCCTCATATACCAATGATATGAAATTCCAAATAACATCTCCTATGCCATCAAAATCCTTGAGATCGTTGACTTCCTTGCCATTGACCTGTTTGTTCACAATATATTTTGACATGAAATTTAAAGAGTCTTTGATACTCTTCAAATCCGATGCAAAGTGCTTGATTGAACCATGAAGTAAAATGGGGTAGAATGATCCACTCCAAAGATCTGGCTCTATGGTGTATGTGGGTCATAAGACAGCTGTATGTTAATGACACTGTCCTCATGGTATACATGTGTTGGGGATGCCTCATTGTTACCATTCATGGTCCTCATGGGATATTGGAGGTCAGCTGCCTTGCTGGTCCATAATACTTTCTCCTGCTCTGTCTTATAGGACAATTCAGGAGCCATGTCTCCACTTGTGGAGTCACAATCTATCTTATCATACATTCTATCATAGTATGGTGTTGCCCATCCAGAGGATGCCATTGAAGATTCTCTAGAGAGATTAAGAGTGGTGGTAGGGGTTCTCCCTCTTACCTCACAGTTGTTAGCAGGTTCTTGTCCTATAAGATTGTCCATCCCTGTGCCGTTTGAAGGAAACACAGTTGGTAATGCTGAAGCTTGCGATTTAGGTGTTGTTGAAGAGCTGAAAGTAGAAGAAAAGAATTTATTCACTATATTTCCAATAGATGCTACTATTCAAGATGGTAGTAAGAGGAAAGAAGATTGTGTTATATGATCATGATCACATGTCTCTTCATTATTCAAGAAATAAATTAAAATTAAAATTAAAAAAAAATAGATAAAAGGAAAAGAAAATCAAAATAAAATATAAGAGTTCAAGTATACTATAATAAGTTATGATAGTTATATATTATATCACACTAAACTCTAATCTAAGTTACAAAATAAAGAAACAGAAATAAATGAAAATGAAAATAAGAGAGAATTATAACAAATTTTTTATTAATCTTGATTTTAATATAAGCCCTTAAAGTTTTATTGATTTATCTAGTATTTATATGATTGTTATATAAGTCAGTTTAGAAAGAGAGAAAATTTCACTTCTTTTATTCTACTATTATGTTTCTGACTATATTTCTAACAATGTTCTTATTTTCTTTAGACTCTGAGGAAGAAATTCTTATATGAAAATATAAAAAAAGTATATAATAATGTAATTCTAAAAATTACTACTTATTATATCTAGCTCTAGTTCTTTGATATAATCTCTTCTTTCCAAACAATATTTCTTCTCTTTTTATTAGGTAATACTACTGAGTAGATATTATATAATTACCTAAATAATTGCATTTTTCCCTATAATATCTTTACTCTTATATTAAGTATTATAGCCTTAAGCATTTATTACTTGGTGTCTGAGTTAAGTGAAGTTTACTTAGACTTACAAATGGGTTGTTAAAGAGCAAACAATAATAGTAATAATAACCTGTCTAAAAGAAATAACAAGAGACACAACTATAGTACTAGAAGAAGCTAGAGAGGTTAATGAAGGCTGCGTTACAGCAAAGATTCAATATTCTGGAAAATGTTAAAATTTCTTCTATATATTAAGTATAGTTTATATTTTAGTAGCTGAAATTTATAACAGACTCTTTGAAAATATATGAATATTTATACTTATTTACATATATCTCTACTCATTATACTGATCACATATTTTAAAGGATATACTTAAATATCTGAAAAATAAAAATATATGTTACTACCAATACCAGAATATTATGCTAGTTTTTAAGATAAAAATATATAGTATAACTAGTTATATCTGACTTACATATTAAGTATTCTATCTAATATAATATCTAGAAAATAAAGACTATAAATTATTCTGAATCTAGATAGTTCTTGAATATTGAATGGAAATTCATATAATTACTCTAAAGTCTAGTAAAGATGTTTAAAAAGTAGCTGATATAAAATAAACAGAGTTGATCTGCACTAAATGAGAGAAGAAGTATCATTTATAGGTTTGACTGAATATATATCACAAACTAACTTTTAAGACTTCCAAGACTTTTGGTTCCTAACTTCTAGTTAGAACTCTAACTATACCTAGATGTACTTTTATATCTATGTTTATTCACACATGAATCAGCCTTTTACATTTCATCTCTTGGCAACTTATCACTTAGACTTCTAGTCATTTTATTTTCTAGAAACTATCTCTATAATGTCTTCTTAGTTATTTCCTATACTACTATTCACAATATCACAAAACAAACTACTCACTTGTTTGTGATATCTAAACCTTAGGTATACTCTCAGAGATTTAGGAGTAATTCAGAAGTTCAATAATAATGACAATGATGATAAAGATCAATACAGATGTCAATGATGAAAAAATGAATATTGATAATAAATAATAAAGACTGATGTTGTTAAGTCTGAGGTCTAATCTTCAGACACAGAAGTATATATATAAAATAGTAATAGTCTGTATACAAGCTTTTCCTATCACATGATCAAAAATCATACCTGATGAGAGCTGTCATCTATCATAGCAGATGTCAGGCTAATTTTAGAAAGTAACTAATTATGTTACTATATTGATATGCTTGTATCTCTATGAATACTTATTGCTTTGGAATATACTATATATCATTAGAAACAGTTTGGTGAGCACTTTCTTCTAATGCAAGTTTAATCATGTGAATCCATTTAACAATTCATAAGATATTAGCCAACAAAACTTTTACAGTTACTAATGACCTGATATCTCAGTTGTTTGTTGTCACTTTTATACATCCTATATATGTGCAGATAGCTATTATTTAGAACTTTCCAGTGCAACTTGGTCTGTGGAAATTAGTCCACTTGTTATAGAGATACAAGCTGAATGAAGTTTGTAACAATAAGTCTATAAGAAGAGAAAACAAACAAAATCTATAACTTAAAGTCTAAATCTCAAATCTATCTTTTAGAGGATCTTAGGTAGCACTATATATTAGGTGTAGTTTATACTTGAGGGTAAAAGTCTATAAAGTTAGCTTGAGGTTTGTACCAAGTATAAAAACTTGTACAAGAAGTGCAGAGTTATAGACTTTACAGAACAACTTTAGCTTTAGCTTATGTGCTATACTATTTATCTGCTATGGGATTGTAACTTTAGAGAAATGGACAGAGATTAAGAAGGTAAGTTCTGATAAGAAAGTATGTTACCATAAAACATTGAAGTTTAGTATTAAACAATATTCAATTATTAGACTAAAGATTACAGTATATCTAACAATCCTTATATAAGTATAATAATAGGAGAACTTTACTATAGAAGATCAAGTATAAAAGAGAGTAAACTCTACTATAGAAGACCAAACACTCATAGGGTTTTGACATCAGATAATATCACTATTAGAATTGTGAATGATAAACTTTATTTTATTTTATTTCTTTTAACTTAAGATTAAGGTTTAATATAATATTATATATAACTATCACAAACTGTTATACAATGTGACATGGTGTCACACATCTGTCACAAGTCATGGTCACATAGTCATATATCACAGAAGAATATAAAAGGTTCTAAAACAATAATATTATATCATATATTAATAGTATGTAATATATATACTCTTTAGAATAGACTAGGTTTAG
>JAJOHK020001284.1:0-14496 GCA_022457215.2 Leucocoprinus gongylophorus | reverse complement strand
GACTGCGATGTCACGTGTCTCTTCATCGTCCAAAAGAAAAAGAAAAAGGAAAACAAAATTCCTATAAAGTCAGAAAATAAAAGAAAAAGAAAATAAAACTTGTTCATGTCCCAAGCGTCCCATAACACCAAAGTACATTACTTGAGGTTCAAACAATCCTTTGTTGGTCAGGAATGTGGCCTTCCATTCGTCTCTCTTTTTGATTCATATGTTGTTGTATCCCCAAATCAAATCCAGCTTGTTGAAGTATTTTGCCTTCTTGAGTTTATCAATTACTTCTCCAATCAGAGGTAGTGGTGTCTTGTCCTTGATCGTGACTTGGTTTAACTTCCTGTAATCTTGAACCAACCGTAATGAACCATCTTTCTTTGGGATATAGAAACAGGGTGCCGCATATCTTGATTTTGACTCCACAATGAGCCCTGCCTTGAGTTGTTCATTTAACTATTGATTTAAGGCTTCTTCCTCTTTTAGTGTCATTGCATAGGCCTTTGCATTCAACTCTTTTGGTACTTTGTCTGTCAGATTTATCTCGTGGTCCCATTCCTGTCTCTCCAGTAGCTTTTTGAATTTCTTTTTGTTAAACAGATGTGTGAACGGTCGAATGTATTCCAGTAGATCTTCTAGGTTCGTCTTATCTGGTTCCTTTCCAATTTCTCCGTTGTCCTATTCTTAATTGTCCTTTATTTCCTTTTCCTTGGTTTGCCTGGAATTAAATCGTATATCCTTATGTGTCATTGTGCAATTTCCTGGACATCTCGTAAACTTGATGGTTCTGTTTCTCCAGTTGATTTCTGGGTTATGTTTAACCAGCCAGTCATGTCCTAAGAACATATCCATTCTGTTCAAGTCTGTTACTGCTGCTTCCAAGGTCTCCTTGTATCTATTGATTTTAATTTTTAGAGGCACCACCTTGGTCATCTCTCCGTTCTTTGTTCCATCTGTGTTGAATACTTCAAAAAAGAAATCTATTGCCTTTGTTTGGATTCTCTTGTCCTTGACCAATTGTTTGTCGATTCCTGTGTGGATGCATCTGGAGTCCATTAGTGCCTTCACTTTTAGATTTTTGCCATTCTTCGTCTTGACTTCTGCTTGCACATTTAATTCCCTCTTTCTCTCGCTAGTTTGGCGATTTTGAATAACATATTTATTCTGGGAATTTACATGGGAGATCTCTTGTACCGTGTCTACTCAAGATCTTCTCCAAAACCCTGCTCTTCTTTCTTGTCTTCATCATTGGATTCCTCTTGGATCTTTCTCTTCTTCATCATCTGTTTCCCTTTACAGTCTTTGGCAATATGCCCCTTCTTGTCACATTTAAAGCATGTTCATGTTTCTCGTTCCTTCTTCTCTGCTCGGTATTCCTTTGCCATATGTCTGTACTTGTTGCAATTGAAGCACTTAGGCTTCCTGTCTTTGAAATTGTCATTGGACTTCCCAATGTCCATTGGTTGTCCTCTACCACCGTATGTGATCCCCATACTTGTTTTGTAATCATGGCATCCTTCCATTGACTCGTATCCCTGTTCTACTGACATTATTGCCACCTTCCACTCTTTCAAGGTTTCTGGCATTGCCATAGGTGGGTATCCCAATATCGTTCTGATGATGTCCTGTCGTGCATTCTTCTTCAATAAAAAGATGGCATGTAGCTCATCTGTATCTGCCTTTATGGCTAGTGCTTTGAATTCGATAATGAAATCCACTGTGTTTCATTTCCCTTGTTTGAACATTTCAATCTTCCACTCAGCATCTGCTGCTTTGGACTTGTCGCTAAATATCGTCTTGAGTTCCTTTACAAAATTGTCCCAGTCCTGGGTATCGTTGTCTTCATCTAGCTCATCGAGCTTCTTCTGTGCATAGATTCCTGCTACATCTCCTCTGAGGCAAGCTAGGATTGCTGTGATTCTATCGTCTGTTCCATTGACCCTGTTGCTCTTGAGGAATAATCTGATCCCTCTCCACCAGTCTTCAAATTTCGACTGGTCACCATCGAACCACTCTGGGTCCAGTACCATATTCTTCGGCAATCCTGCCTGGACATTCTTGCTGACTGCTGCAGCTACTGGTACTGGTGCTACTGACATCTCTATGTCTGTTGGTTCATACTCGTCTGTTGAGGCTTCTTCGTTGATCTGCAAGGATCCTAGTCATTCCGACAATGCCTTTATATTGTTTGTTCTTTGTGAACTCGTCTTGGCTTCTCGTAGTTTACACTACATGTGTTTTGCTTCCTGACAGGTAACGCTGTCTCATTTCATTCATAGGCTCGTCCTACTGCACCTCTCTTGCAAGGTGAGCTTGTCGACGCTTTACCAAATGTAATGACCTTAAGCTTGAGCTCAGGTTGCAACTAAGGCAAAGACTTGAGGAAGATCAAGGGAAATGATATAAGTGGTAAAGCATAAGGATACAAGTATGTATCTACACTATATATATGATTAGTCCATGAAACTATGAGGAGTACATGATGTTGAATACATGAGGAAGATGTGAGAAAACAATGAGAACTAGGTCAGGTTGTAGCACCTACTACATGAGGCGCTGACTGAGACATCTACAGTGCAGCTGATCATGTCATCATACCCTTTACCCATGTCCATGCTTTCTCCAGGAGGCATTGATCATAACAATTTAATGGCTTTGCTATATGACTAAAGTTCTAGATAAAGTGTCAATAGAAATTTGCAAATCCAAGGAAACTTTCTATGTCTTTGACCTTCTTTGAAGTCTTCCATTCTTTTACTGCTTTAATCTTTTCTTGTTCCATTTTGACCTGTCCTTTTCCAACTATAACTTCTAAGATCAGAATCTCTTCTATGTTGAAATCACATTTTGACTGTTTGAAACATAAGTTATGTTTCTTCACTATCTTCAAAAACCTGATTGTCTGTTCTTCTAGTTCCTCCTTTGTCTTTGCTGGTATAATAAAGTCATCCATATAATTCGCTAGTATCTCTTCATAAAGTAATTCCTGGAAAATACTATTCATCATCCTTTAAAATGTTCCTGGCGAGTTGCATAGCTCAAAGTATATCACTTGTGGCTTGAATAGTCCTTTGTTTGTCAAGAATGCAGCCTTCCATTTATCTTCTTCTTTGATTTATACATTGTTATACCCCCAGATAAGGTCAAGTTAGTTGAAATATTTTGCTTCCTTCAATTTGTCTATTACCTCTCTGATTAGAGACAATAGTGTCTTGTCCTTTATTGTAACCTGGTTAAGTTTTCTGTAGTCTTGGACTAATCATAATGAACCATCTTTCTTTGGGATATAGAAACAAAGTGCTACATATTGCAATTTTGATTCCACTATGAGTTCTGCCTTGAGTTGTTTATCTAGCTACTAGTTCAGAGCTTCTTCCTTCTTTAATGTTATTGCATAGGCCTTTGCATTTAACTCTTTGGGTGCTTCTTCTGTCAAGTTAATCTTGTAGTCCCATTCTTGTCTTTCTGGTAATTTCTTGAATTTCTTCTTGTTGAATAGGTATATGAAGGGTCAAATGTAATCTGGTAGATCTTCTGGATTCGTGTTGTCTGGTTCTTTGCCAATTTCTCTGTTGTCCTGTTCTGTAGTTTCCATGGTCTTTGTTTTCCTAGTTTTGAACCTGATATCTTTGTGTTTCATTATACAATTTCCTGAACATCTCATAAACTTGATGGTTCCATTCTTCCAATTGACCTCTATGTTATGTTTGACTAGCCAATCATGCCCTAAAAATATGTCTGTTCCATTTAAGTCCATTATAGCTACTTCTAACTGTTCCTTGTGGCCATTGATTTTGATTTCTAGAGGTGCTACTCTAGTCACTTCTCCATTCTTCATTCCATCTATATTGAAGACTTCGAATGAGAAGTTGATTGGTTTCGTTTGTATCCTCTTGTCCTTAACTAGTTGTTTGTCTATTCCTGTATATATGTATCCAGAATTTACCAGTACTTTTACTTTCAAGTTCTTGCTATTACTTGTCTTTACTTTTGCTTGCATGTTCAATTTCTACTTTTCTTTGCTGCTTTGGCGATTTATAATAATATATTTATTCTGGAAATTTACATGGGAGATTTCTTGTACTATGCCTACTTAAGATCATCACCAAAACCCTGCTTTTTTCCTTCATCTTCCTTATCTGATTCTTCTTGAACTTTGTATTTCTTCATTGACTGCATTTCTTTGTAATCCTTGGCTATATGCCCTTCTTTATTACATTTAAAGCATTATCGCTTATCTTCTTTCTTCTTTGATTGGCATTCCTTTACCATGTGTCTGTATTTATTACAATTGAAGCACTTCAGCTTCTTATCCCTGAAGTTGTTGTTAGACTTCCTAATGTCCATGGGTTGACCTCACCCTCCATATGTTGTTCCTGTGCTTGTCTTATAGTTGTGTTGTCTCTCTGTAGACTCATATCCTTGTCCTACTAATGTTATTACCACTTTCCATTCTTTGAGTGTCTCTGGTATAGCTATAGATAGATAACCCAATATCATTTTGATGATGTCGGATCATATGTTCTTCTTCAATAAAAAGATGGTATATAGCTCATCTGTATCTGCTTTCATGGCCAATGCATCAAACTCTATTATGAAGTCCACTGTGTTCTTCTTTTCTTGTTTGAAAGATTCAATCTTCTATTCAGCATCTGCTACTTTCATCATGTCACTGAACATTGTCTTGATTTCTTTGATGAAATCTTCCCAATTCTGGGTTCCGAGTTCTTTATCTAGCTCATCAAGCTTTTTCTATGTATATATGCCTGCTATATCTCCTCTGAGGCGAGCCAGAATCATTGTGATTCTGTCATCAGTCTCTATGACCTTATTACTTTTGAGAAATAATCATATTCCCTTCCACCAGTCTTTGAATTTTGTTTGGTCACTGTCAAACCATCCTGGGTCCAGTACTATATTCTTTAGCATCTCTGTCTATATGTTCTTATTACTTATTGCTGGTGCTAGTGCTAGTGCTAGTGCTGTTGACATTTCTATGTCCATTCTTTTGTAGTTGCTTGAGGCTTCTTCTGTGATCTTTAAAGATCCTAGTCGTTCTGACAATGCCTCAATATCATTCGTTCTTCTGGAACTCATCTTAGTTCCTCTCTATAGCTTCTACTATGTGTATTTTGTCCAACAGGTATTTCTGTCTAGTTTCATCTGTGAATTCTTTTTCTTTACACCTTTCTTGCAAGATGAGCTTGTCAATGCTTTACCAAATGTTATGACCTTAAGCTAGAGCTCAGGTTGCACTTAGGCAAAGACTTGAGAAAAGATAAGAGATTTGTATAATTGGTAAAGCATTGGAATACAAGATAGTATCTATGCTATATATATAATTATAGACTGTAGTCCATGAGGCAATTGAGTCATTGTACATGAGGAGAAAGCAAAGTTGGAGCACCTACTACATGAGGTGCTGACTGAGACTACTATGGTACAGCTGATCATATTATCACTACCCTATGTCCTACTCTATGTTACATCCTCAAGGTATCAATCATAATACCTCTATTGCCTCTTGTAGATGAAGGAGAGACTGTTGCTGCTCCTTGTACTATTGCTGCTCATTGAGCATTTCAATATTGTGTTGAAAAATATTAGAGGGGGTGGAGGAAGATATAATGATACAGAAATAAGAGCAAAAAACTTTCTTTTCTGTTTATGTATCATTGACCTAGGTATTATCACAGGATTATCAGATAAACTCAATAGGACTTCAAAGGCTTAGTCCTAAAAGGGGAGTACTGTCATATGCAAGTCCATCTATCTGGAAATTACATTCCTACAGTGATATCATCTCCTAATTATACAAGCCTGTCTTCCATGGTAACCACCTCTCTTGCAACACACCTTATGGTAGTACTGCAACTATCTAGGTATTTCATCTTCCATGGTGGAGATACTCTTATTTGACTTGGTCTTCTATGATGGAGTTACTGCTATCAGTGTCTTAACACTGAAACCTCCACTCAGGGTAATAGGGGCTTTACCACTGAAACCCTGAGCATCTCCTATAACATCTATTTGTATATAAGACTAGTAATTACACTGTAATTCACTAGTCTGATAATCAACAAAGATAATTCTTATTGAACTCAATCTCCAGTATTCAATGGCGACACACTAAATCAGCACTTACTTCCATGAAAAAGCTTTGGAACTTCAGAAAATCCTAATTCTATTACATAGCTCTCACTATACAACTCACCAAGACTCTTTAAATAAGGAGAGAAGACAGTGGAAGAACACATTCAAATATTTAAGAAAACAGCAAGAAGTAGTATGAGGAGAGAGCACTAATCAAAAAATTTAAAAGTTTGAATTAGGCAGTTTGAAGAAGGTTGATGGAGAGTTAAAAAATCTCTAGAACAATAGAGAAGTGGTATGAAAAGGCTATAGCTCTAGATAGATATTGAAGGTAGTCAATGTCATAGCAACCACAAGTTAAGGTGACTCAAGACTAGACTTTAGCAGTAACTAAGATAGTAGTTCTAATGGAAATCTCAACAAGAAGTCCTTGCTTTATTACTTGTCAAGTGTAGTTCACACCAGAAGACAAAAGCCTGCAAGGTTGGCTGAGGGATGTATAGAGTATGAAAACTCCATGCTATGAGCTTAATGATACAGACTTGTCTGAAAAACCTTAGCTTTAGCTTATATGCTACACCATCTGTCTGCTGCATGGTTGTAACTTTAGAGAAATGAATGGAGTCTGAAGTAAAAGTGAGTGCTGATATTGGTATGTTGCTGTTGAATACCAGGGGTTGAGTTCAGTAGAAGTTTATCTTTATTGATTATCAGACTAGCAAATTATAGTATAACTACTAGTTTTATATATAAGTTAGATATAGGAGATGCTTAGAGTTTTTAGTATATAGTCCATCAGTAGTGAAACACTGAAAGGAGTTAGATAGGAGAACTCTGCTATGGAAGACCAGATGCCCAAATTATTGCACTATTGCATGTCACAAACTTTATTCAGCTTATATCTTCACAACTAGTAAACTAGTTTTCGCAAACTAAGTTGTGCTAGAAAGCTCCAAATGAGGGCTATCTACATATATATGGGATGTACAAAAGTAACAACAAACAACTGAGATATCAGGTCATCAGTAATTGTAAAAGCTTTGTTTGTTAATATCTCATGAAAAACTGAATGGATTTGCACAATTAAACTAGCATTGGAAAGTACTTATCAAATATTTCCTAATGATATATGGTATATCTTATAGTGGTAAGTATTGATAGAGATATAAGCATATCAATATAGTAACATAATTAGTTACCTTTTAAAATTAGTCTGACAGCTGCTATAATAGATTACAGCTTCCATTAGGTACAAGTTTTGATCATGTGATGGAAACAGCTTGCACACAGACTATCACTTTTTTGTATATATATATCTGTATCTGAGGATTAGATCTCAGACTTATGTCATATGTCAAGTCCACTTGTCTAGAAAACACATTCCCATGGTACACTCCTTGTCAACATCTAATCTAATAAAACCTGCCTTTCACAGTGGCCATCTTACTTGCAACATGTCTCATGGTAGTGATGCAATTATCTGAGTATTCCATCTTCCATAATAGAGATACTCCTATCTGACTCAACCTTCCATGGCAGAGTCATACTTCTGTCAGTATCTCAACACTGAAACCTCTACTCAGAGTAATAGAGGCTATACCACTAAAACCCCAAGCATCTCCTATAGTATATACCTGTATATAAGACAAGTAATTACACTGTAATTTACTAGTCTGATAATTGATGAAGATAACTCTTATTGAACTCAATCCCCAGTGTTCAATGGCAACACATCAAATTAGCACTTACTTCTATCTTGGACTTCTTCCTCTTATATAAAGTTGTGATTATATAGCAGACAGACGGCATAGTACATAAGCTAAAGCCAAGATCATTCCACAAGTCTACACATCTCCAAGTCCATCTTGTGAACTTGCATTCCTGGTGTGAACCATGCCTGACAACTTAACAACATCAATTATCATCAATCTTTATTCTTTATCATCTATATTGATCTTAATTATCATTGTTATTATTATTGAACTTCTAAATCACTTCTAAACCTCTGAGAGTGCACCTAAGGCTTAGATATCACAAATAAGTGAGTAGTACATTTTGTGATACTGTTATAAGAATGTATTGCAAGAAAGGTGGCTGTAGTAGAAAACAAGTTTGCTATAAATTTGTTATAATCACATTACTACTATGTAAATATATATTTGGAAACAGGTGTACTTGATATATGATATTACTACACTATTTATACTAATATATCATAGTCTGTGTTACCCTACTCTAAAATACAGTTATCTATTAGTCCTACATAATGCTGTAGTTGTATTTTCTAACATCATTGTTTTAAATCTTTCTATCTCTTTCCATATTATGTGATTGTGATTATGTGTCTGATGATATCATATTATATAACAAATTATATAACCATATTCACATGCCTCTTTATCTTCTAAGAAAGTAAAATATAAAATTAGGAAAAATAAAGAAAATAACATAAGATAGTAGTAAAAGCAATTAGAATAAAATATAATTTTTGAAAATAACAACTACTCTAAATATTATAAAAATTATACTGATATGTTACAGTACTACTTACATAAGCATAGAATAATTATGGTATAATAATTAGAAACTGTTAAGAATAAATAAACCAATTAAGAAATAGACATAGAGTATTTAAAGTATGTTTAAAATATGAGTATTATAAGTCAAACTTTGAGCTATTATAGATAATATCTATTTCAACTCAAGTTATATCATTTTCTATAGTAGATGGCACTCAATACTTTTTGAGCTATATTTAGTAATTAATTTATTTTATGTTGTTTCTTTCTTTACAAAGATAGTACTTAAAATCTACAAGTACTTTGTTTTCTATAACAGAGTTTGTTCAACTCATATTTGATCTTTGTTTCTATTTTAGCATAAATTAATCTAATTTACATTTTATCAGACTTACAAAGTTTAGATCCAAGTTTCTTTTGACTTTTCTTGTAATTTTATTTTTTTTCTATTTTCTATCCTGGGAACTGGGGTTAGGGTTTTGGCATGACATCATGGTCACACTGTCACAGTAAATGTCACAGGTCACAAGGTAGCAATAGAAGAAAGTAGAAGATTCTGGAAGGATAATATTATATAGTATGTATAACATATGTTGATCTTAAAGCAAACATATGGTCATTTAGAGTAGGCTAGAATAGTAGTAGCACAAACCATGGGGTTTTAGTATATAAGGTAGACAGTCCAGTACAGAGTTCTCCATTGAATTCTCTTGTATAAACCCTATATAAGATACTTTTTTCTGACCTACTCTAAGATCTTGAAATCATAACATATTTGGTTATTGTTATAGTACAAGAGTATGGACAGACTTCAGATAGGATTAGGGTTAGGACAGATATAGGACAGTAGTAATTATTAGTCTACAATGGATGGAGAGCACATGACCTGAAAGTCATGTGACAGAGGCTAGAATAGTCTAAAAGGATTAGGAAGAGTTTAGAAGGAGTTAGGGTTAGGGATGACGTCAAGAGACAACAGTTCCTCATGGTGTACACATGTACAGTGGAGATTAAGAGTATGATGTCAGGGCATATATAAGAAGCATGGTGGCCTTAAGAAAAACACATGTGGATGAGTAATAGGACATGAGGACAATACATAGACATAAGGGCAGGTAAATATTATTGTAGCATAGACCACATGTAATTTATATAAATAGAGAAGCAATGCAGCGAGGGCTCCTTATCGAGTTCTCTTGTAATCCCTACTACTAGATAGCCCATTGGAGAGCTTTGCTAAAGTAAGCAAACTATGAGTGCTATTCTGGCGAGTGGTTGCTATAACAGTAGAACTTGACACCCCACTTTAGGACCATCCAGCATAGGACTCTCCTTACTTCTTAATCATCCTCGATGGCGGGCAGCATGCCCAAAGTCAAGAAGATCTATAGCCAGGCCCTAAGCTTAAGGAAAAGTGCTAGCCAGGCAGAGAAAGCTTGGTTGGTCAGTCACACTGCAGCCATAGGGGTGTATTGGTCATATTACCCTTTTGTGGACAGATTAGATAGATTTTCAGTAGAAGCCTTGTGTTATAGGATCCACTTGTGACCTGTCTACACAGAGAAATGGCATTGTCTAGTAAAGAAACGTCTAGAGTAGAGATTCTCTTCTTAGGGGTGATAGATAGATTTTGATTAGATAGCAGGGTACTAGCATAGAGAGTTGTATTGAAGAGAGTAGATAGGAAGAGATTGGAAGAGATACTGTTGTCAAACGCAAAGGCAATAAGAGAGAGATTACGATAACACAAGATTGTGTTTGCCACTGGTTAGATTACCAGTGAGAGAATAAATAAAGAAATATAGCTGCTGGTAACGAGTAACAGCAAGAGAATAGATTGAAGAGAGATTTGGGAGATTAGATTTTTGGAAGAAGAAGGTAACATGATAACAATTGCATTTGCTGCTGTTGACAGCCAACAGCAAGATAATAAAGAAAGATTGCACAAAGATTATATTTAGAAGAAGAAGATTAGATTGGAAGATATGGCAAAGATGTTTAGTATGGAAGATTGGGAGAAGATGACGATAGAAGAAGTGAAGATGAGGTGGGGAAACAGAAGGAAAGAGATAGAAGAGGTAGAGAAGAAGAAGATAGAAGAGGCAAAGAAGAGAAAAGAGAAAAAAAGGAAAAGAGCAATCAGAGAAAGGAGATGTTTTGTTTGTGCAATATTTGGGCATATGGCCCATAACTGCAGGAATAGAGAAGAAGGGGAAAGGGGATCATCAATGCCCCAGAATAGATTTGAAATATTGAGAGATAGAGGGATACAGAGAAGAGAAGGGAGTAGAAGAGAAGTTGTAAAAGATAGAAGGGAGATTTTGAAAGAAGAAAAGGCAAAGAGGGAAAAGGTTCAAAAGAAGGACCAAGGAAAGAAGAAAGAAAAGAAGATAGATGACAAGAAAGAAAAGAGAAAGAAAGAAAGAGAGGTAGAAATGCGAGGTTTCTTCAGAGAAGAAATCTTGAAGGGGAGATACCCCCTAGCATGGAGGAAGGTGCGGTGTTATGAGTGTGGAGGTTTGGGACATAGGAAGAAAGATCATAGAGAGAAGAAGAAGAAGAAGATAGAAACAGAGAAGAAGGAAAGAGATAAGATAGAGGAAGATAAGAAGAAAGAAATAGTGAAAGAGAAGATAGAGAAAGATGAGATAGAAAAGAAGAAAGATAAGAAAGAAAAGAAAGAAAAGACGAAGAAGAAGAAGAAGAGTGAGAAGAAGAATATAGAAAGAAAAGAAGTGGGAATAGAGATAGAGAGGGAAGAGATAGCAGTAGAGAAAAGAGAGAAGAGAAATGTTAAGATAGTGACAGAGAAAGAGATAGTGGATGAGAAGAAAGAGATAGAGTTGAGAGAGCAAGAAGAGAGAGTAGAGAGAAGAGAGAAAGAAGTACAAAAGATAGAAGTTGAAATCAGAGAGAAGTTTGAAGAAGAGATGGTGAAGAGAGTGAAGAGGATAGTAGAGTTAGAGAGCAAGATTAGAGAGAGAGAGATAGAGGTAGAAAAGAGAGAAAAGGAGATAGAAAAGAGAGAGAAGAAGAGATTAGAAGAAGAAAAGAGAAAGAAGGAAGAAGAAGAGAGAATAGAGAAAGAGAAGATAGAGCAGGAAGAAGAAGAGAAAAAGAAAGGGAAGAAAATGTTAGAGGAAATATTGAGAGAGTAGGAGAGACAGATGAAAGAGATGCAGGCTCAGATGGAGGCCTTACAGAAAGAAGAGATAGAAGAAGAGAGTTGGAAGAAAGATATAGAAGAAGATAGAAGACAAAGACAAGAGAAGAAAGAAAAGAAAAGAATAAATTGGAGAGCAGGAGTAAAGAAGTTTGAGAAAGAAAGAGAAGAAGAACGAGATATATGGAAAGAGTTAGAGAGTTTGGAAGAAGAAATAGGAAAAGGGATGGATGGGTTTTGAAATGTGGTTGAAGAGAAAGAGGTTGTAAAGAAGAAACCAAAGGTTGAGGCAACAACGCCAAGAATACCAGTGGTAGGAGGAGGTAGTGGTCTTTGAAAGAGATAAAGATAGAGATGAGAGATAGAGAGAGAATACCAAGATGTTTCTCCAGAGGAGAAACCTTGAGGAAGGGATACTGTTATAGTATGAGAGTATGGACAGACTTCAGATAGGGTTAGGGTTAGGACAGATATAGGACAGTAGTAATTATTAGTCTACAATGGATGGAGAGCACATGACCTGAAAGTTATATGATAGAGGCTAGAACAGTCTAGAAGGAGTTAGGGTTAGGGATGATATCAAGAGACAATGGTTCCTCATGGTGTACACATGGTGTACACATGTACAGTGGAGATTAAGAGTATGATATCAGGGCACATGTGGGAAGCATGGTGGCCTTAAGGAAAACACATGTGGATGAGTAATAGGACATGAGGACAATGCATGGACATAAGGGCAGGTAAATATTATTGTAGTATGGACCATATGTAATTTATATAAATAGAGGAGCAATGCAGCGAGAGCTCCTTGTCGAGTTCTCTTGTAATTCCTACTACTAGATAGCCTATTGGAGAGCTTTGCTGAAGTAAGCGAACTACAAGTACCATTCCAGCAAGTGGTTACTATAACAGTTATTTCTTAAAGCTGAACAGAAATATTAATTTCTGTTAGACATGGTTCACACCCCATTATCTAAGATCTAGTAGAGCATTTTGGAAGTCTAGATAAGTAGCTAATACATTATCTAAGAACACAGAAGTTAGGCCAGAATAATCTTTGGCTTTAGCTTGTGTGCTGTATCTCTACTAGCTGTACTGGTTGCATATTTTGGAATGGAACTTGGAGACTTTAAAGTGTGAAGAACTACTAGAAGGTAGCAAGATATATTATTACCAACACTAGAGGTTTAAGTGTTAGTTTTAGTTGATTTTTAGAATAATTACTATAGTATAAACTACCAGGTCATATACTAGATATACTATCTAGAGTAGTTATATAAAATAGAGACTTTTAAGCAAGTTACTCTGATTTCTAGTGATCCTTGGATATTAGGAAGGAGAGGTTTATAGAGTTAACATAGGCTAGCAAGAACATCTGAGATGGAATGGAGGTATATAATCCATACCAGAATAGATTGGTGTCATGGTATACTTGGACTCTGATATTTTATCTTGATTTTCTTTTTCTCTTGTGATCTTCATAAGATACTTCACTTATAAGTTTACTTAGTGTACTATTGACCATCTTAGTTAGTAGTTGCCACAACAATTAGAAAGTGTAAATAAGAGAGAAAGGGTTATCTGTAAATCAGAATTGATGTGGATAGAATACAGGATGTAACAATCTCACTCAATGTAGAGATATTTTTAGGAGACTACTGTTAGTGTTATGAATAGTAGACTTAGTTTTATTTCTTTTTCTTTTCTTTTGCTTATTTTTATGAGTTATATTTTCTTTATTTATCTCTTCACTACTACCTCCATCATTTCTCTTATCTGCTTTTTGCTAGGCATAGTTCATACTGGAAGATAAAAGCCCATGAGATTGACTTAGAGATGTACAAAGTATGGAAACACTGTATGAAAAGCTTGATGATGTGGACTTTGTCAGAATAATTTTGGCATCAGCTTATATACTATGCTGTCTGTCTGCTATGTGGTTGTAACTTTAGATGAGTAAATGAAGTCCAAAAAGGAGTTGAGTGCTAATAGTAGTGTATTATTGTTGAACATTAGAATTGAGTTCAATAGAAGTTATCTTTGTTGATTATCAGACTATTAAATTACAATATAACTACTAGTCTTATATATACTAAGATGATTAGGAGATAACAGGGGTTTTAGTGTACTGCTCCAAACAGAGGTTTCAGTATTAAAATACTAAAAGGAGTTAGAATAGGGGAACTCTGTTGTGGAAAACTAAAATCAATAGGAGTATCTCTACTATGAAAGACTAAGTACTTAACAGATTAGATAATAGTTGTATCACCACTGTAAGAATGTATTGCAGAAAGATGGCTGTTATAGAAGACAAGCTTTGATTAGACATGTTGGGAAGACATCACTGCCATGGTAAACAATCTTCTGAACAGATAGACTTAGCATATATTAGTATTTTCCTCTTAGAACTGAGCCTTAAAAGTCCTATTTATTTTATTCAAAGAATCCATGATAGTACTTATATCAATATAACAATAACACCAAGAAATGTAATAATAGTACAAAAAGGAGCAACAGCTCTAAGTTTGCCTAGAAGAGATAGTAGAGACATGTCATGTTGAGCAGGCAGCTTTGTTATGAACTAAGGCTCAAAGTGTTTAAGCGATAGAACAACTCTTGTATTGAGTAACACAAGAGAACTCGATAGAGTTCCTAATACAAAGTAGTCTACCTTATATACTATTCCTCATGGTCCGTGCTAGCTACTGTGCACCCTACCCTAAACTACTATGA
>JAJOHK020001283.1:0-14498 GCA_022457215.2 Leucocoprinus gongylophorus | reverse complement strand
TACAATTCCTAGTACAAAATATCTATCTTATATGTTAGCTAATAGTTTGTGTAAGACTACTACTAATCTATTCTAAAGGCCATATGCATTATATGAGATTGACATACTATAGAAATGTTGTATAACTGTTATGATATGCTTAAACTCTTATATTTAATTTTGATTTTCCTTTTCTTTTATTTATTTTTCTTAATTTAATTTTGTTTCTTTCTTGGTTGATGAAGAGACACATGACTATGGTCATATGATGTGTCACAATAATATCAAGAAGTATAATCATAGCATATTTATTTTGTAATAATAGTATAGAAAATTTATAGATAATATATATAGTTTAGAATAGAACTTGTACTAGTAATATATATAATGTAGAAATATATTGGAGACTTCTTATTGAGTTCTCTTGTAATCTCTACAAAACTTTTGCTCCATAAGACTACTTAGTAAATATAAGGGAACTAGCTTTTTCAAGACTTTTCTCTTTTATATTAGAACTATACCTATATCTATGGTAAAATATTGTTTTAAACCACTTAGTTGACACAGATGTATGAGATCTTTTAAAATTGACTAGAATTGCAGTCTTTCACTGATAACCTTTTCAATGTGTTAAGATCACAGAAAGTAGACTTGGTTTCTTTTTATTTTCTTTCTCATTTTTATTTTCTTTTCAATTTATTTTTTATCTTTTCTATGTTTAGAACTCTGGGGTTAGGGTTAGAAGTAATCAGTCACATCTGATAATGTGGTCACAACATTGATCACGGGACTTAAGAGAAGAAAGTAAAAGGTTCTGGAACAAAATAATGTCATACAACATGAATACTACATGTTGGCCTCATGCCTTACACATAGTTATTTAGGGTAGGGTATACAGTAGCTAGCATGGACCATTTGTAAGAGTATATAAGGTAGACTATTTTGTAAGGAGCTCTTTATTGAGTTCTCTTGTATTATTCTAATACAAGAGTTGTACTTTTATTAAAGGATCTAAGTTTATAATATTAGAACTCAGTAACCCTTTCCTAAGACTGCTCAACACCAAGCCCTCTCTACTCTTAATCTCTCATTATCCTCGACCAAAGGGCAACACAGCCTTTTAGTCAAGAAGAAACTAGCTGGACTCTAGGCTCAAGGAGTATACCAACTAGAAGAGCAAATTCTAGTCATTTATTTTGTGTCAAAGTCTACTAGCACTTAGTAGATGTATTACCTTGTGTGGACATATTACATACTTTTTTTGTTTATCAGCCTTGTACTATAGACTCCCTTGTAGTCTGTCTACACAGAGGAACAGCGGATCATTCTTAAGACACCGCTTAGAATAGAAAGTCCTTCTTAGGACAAAATCATATACATTTTCATTAGGGCAGTAGTAGAAAAGTAGTCAGTAGATAGTGTAGGCAGAACAAGAAGAGTGCTTGCTATCACCTACTGAGATTTTATTGTCTTTAGAATATGAGTCGGAAGTAGAGACCAGCACAAGTTCTACACTTTCATTATACACCTCATCACTCCTATCACTACTACCACTATCATTATTACCCTCACCAATTGATTTTCCCCCATCCTGTTACACCATAAGTCAGCACGACTTACATGCTATCATCAAGCAGCAGCAGGAGCAGTTGGCAGTAATGCAGGTGCAGATACAAGCCCTGATCACAGAAGGAGCAGGAGCAGAAAGAGGAGCAATGAGGTCTAACATAGAACCTCAGATGGAGGTGGCCAAGCTATCAGTTTTCAATGGAGAAGCAGGAAGAGTAGGAGGATTTGTTACAGCATGCAGATTATATTTGAGGATGAAGATGAGAGAAGCAATGGTAGAGGAACAAGTTCAATGGATTCTCTCATATATATAGGGAGGATCAGCAGATGTGTGGAAAGAAAATATACTAGAAGATCTGGAGGCAAGTGAAGTAGAGTACAAATCAGCTGGGAAATTTTTAGCAGAATTAAAGAAAGAGTTTGGGGGAGAAGAAGAATTAGTAAAAGCAGCAGAATTAAGAAAGTTGGAGCAAGAAGGGAGAATAATAGAGGAGTTTGTACAGGAGTTCAAGAGAGTGGCAAGAGGAAGTAGGTATGAGGGACGACCCTTGGTGGAAGAATTTAAGAGAGGAATGAATAGAGCGATAAGGAAAAAGCTAATGGAAGTGGAAAACCAACCTGGCTCAATTGAGCAATGGTTTAGAAGAGCAACGGCCCTAGACAGAAACTGAAGAGAAAGTAGGAGAGAAGAAGAGAGATTGAGGGGAAGAAAGGAATAAGGAGAAATGGCTCCCAAACAACAGGAGCCAAGTGTTGTGGCAACTACTAGACACTCAAGGTCCAATGATTTCACTAACGAGTAAACTTCAAGGAGAAGTATAATGTGGGAATTCACAAGAGAACTCAACAAGGAGCCTCTGCTTAATTAGTGTCCTATTTATACAAAATAGTCATGGTCCGTGCTACCAATAATCTAACCTACTCTATAGTCCATGCTTCATCCTCATGTCTGCCTCAAGGCTACTATGTATATTCCATATGCCCTAATGTTATCTTCCAGATTCTTCTACCACCTTATAAGCCTATGACATCACATCATGTGATCAGTCATGTGACTTCAACATCACATGCCCCTTTACCGTTTATAAAAGAAAAGAAAAGAAAAATCAAAAGAAAATTATTATGCAACCAGAAAAAATAAAAGAAAAGGAAATAAAAATTGTTATGGTCTAAGCATCTCATGACAGTACTCCCCTCTTAGGGTTCCGCTTCCAGAGGAACTTCTTTTTTGTCCCCCCAGATGATTCTACTTATCTGTTCATCTTTCCTATTCTACTCTAAACTTTCTTCCAATTTCTTCATATATTCTTTCTTCCCCTCTTCTCTGTCATTTTTCCACCTATTCCAATTCCTTTGTAATTTCTTCAAATATTCTTCTTCAAATTTCTTATCATCCCATCCATATAACAACTTCGCCATATATCTCCCTGACAATTCCTTTCTTTTAAACTCTTCAGCTTCTGGATTTAACTTCATTTCTTTTCCTTTCTTCATCCTTATTCTTTGTATTTCTTCCTCAAATCTTCCCTTCTCAAACTCTTCTATCTTCTTCATTGTATTCTTCAAATTCTCTAACCCTTCCCATATATTTCCTTCTGCTGTATATCCTTTCCACTTTACCAAGTATTTCATCTTTCCTCTTCTTTCTTGTCTATCCAAAATCTCTTCTACTTCATATTTCTTTTCCCTAGCTACCTTAACAGGAGGCAGTGGAATCTTCTTCTATCCCTCTACCTGCTCTCTATACTTTACTAATCTTCTCACATTAACTACCAGGTGTACTCTTAATGACACCAGTAACTCCAACTCTACCGCATTCTCCAATACAATCTTCTTGACCACATATGGTCCAATAAACTTCTCTGTTAACTTCTTTGTTACTCTCTTCATCAACTTGGCTGAAAAGTCTTTTGTACTAATTAGTACCTTATCACCTACTTTGTATTCCTCTGCCTCTTTCCTACTCCTATCTGCTTGTCTCTTCATCTCCTCCTGTGACTTCACCAATGCTGCCCTTGCCTCCTCATGTCTCTCTTTCATCTCTTTCACAAACTCTTTTGCCTTCTCGTTCTTCCCCTTTTTTCTAATATCAAAACCCATCCTCAGTTCTCTTCCATAGTTAACTTGAAATGGTGATGATCTTGTTACTGTATGTACCTTATTGTTGAATGCAAATTCCGCTGTTGCTAACCATTTGGCCCAATTGTTCTGCCTATGATTTACATACATTCTCAAATATTACTCCAGCTCTTGGTTTGTTCTCTCCATTTATCCATCTGTTTCTGGGTGATAAGCTGTTGATAGCTTTATTTCTATCCCCAACATTTTGTTCAACTCCTTTGTCATCCCTACTGCAAACTGTGGTCTTCTATCTGAAATCACACTTTCCAGCAATCCGTGCAACTTCCACATATTATCTCTGAATAGCCTTGCCAATCCTTCTGCCGTCGTTTTTTCTGTCATTGCTACGAAGTGGGACATTTTTGAAAACCTATTGCATATTACCAAGATCGAATCATGACCTTTTGATACCGGTAACTTTGTAATAAAATTCACCGATATATGTTACCATGGTCTCTCTGGTACCTGATTAGGCCTTAATTTTCCTGCTAGCATCTCCACCCTATTCTTCATCCTCTGACACTGATCGCACCCCTCCATATATCTCTTTACCTCCTTCGTCACTCCTGGCCACCAATAATTTCTAGTGACCAGTTTTACCATCTTCCATTGTTCTCTGTGTCCTGCTATTGGTGTATCATGATGTAACTGAATAATTTCCATCCTCAACTTCTCATCTTTTGGCACATACACTCTTTCTTCTTTCAACACTAGTCCTTCCTCTATTTGCCATTCCTCATTTCTCAACATCTTTACTCCCACTTTCTTCATTTCTTCTACTACCTTTATTACTTCCTTGTCCTTATCTCTTGCCTCTTTTATCTTCTTTATTATTTTCTCCTCTGGTCCTTCTACCAACTGTTCCATCGCTCTAACCTCTAGCTATTCCTTCTTTAACATTACTTGATTTTCATTATCTTTCTCTATCTCCTCTGCCCAATCTACTCTCCTACTCAAACTATCTGCTCTTCCCATACTTTTGCCAGCCACATACTTTAAAGCAAAATTAAATCTTGACAAATATAATGACCATCTTGCCTGTCTTCGATTCAACTTCTGGGCCTTCATAAAGTACTCCAAGTTCTTGTGATCCGTTCATATTTCAAACCAATTCTTGGCTCCTTCTAGAAAATGCCTCCAAGCTTCTAAGCATCTGATTATTGCCAACATTTCTTTATCATAAATTTCATAATTCCTTTTGGCTTTATTCAACGATTTTGAAATATAAGCCACTGGCCTCCACTTCTCATCTTCATACTTCATCGACAATACCTCTTCTGTCGCAAAATCTGACGTATCTGCTTCTACCCTCATCTCTCTATTAAAGTCTGGTGTCACTAAGACTGGTTCCATCACAAACCTCTTCTTCAACTCTTCAAATGCCTTCTGCTATCTCTCTCCCCAATTCCACTTCTTATCTTTCCTTGTCGTCCCATGCAAAAGCTTTGCTATCATAGCAAAATCTTTCACAAACCGTCTGTAGTAGTTTGCTAGCTCCAAAAACTTCTGTATATCTTTCATACTCTTTGGTACCGGCCACTCTATAACTCCCTGCACATTTTCCTTCTCCATTCTTACTCTGTCCTCACCTATTATCACTTCTAAAAATCCCACCTCTCTGACCTTCTATACACACTTCTCTGGTTTTACAAACAAATCATTTTCTTCTAACCTCCTTAATACTTCCTCCACTATTTCATCATGTCCTTCTTCCGTCTCTGTTGCTATCATCATATCATCAATAAACACTGCTACCTTTTCTTCTACTACTCAATCTCTAAGCAAGTCATTCATCATAGCCTGGAACGTTGTAGATAAGTTAGTTAACCCAAAGAACATAACTATTGGCTCAAAAGCCTCTTCTAGTGTAGAAAACACTACTTATCTCTTTCCTTGATTCTCACATTATTGTATCCCCACCGCAAATCCATCTTTGTGAATACCTTCTTCCCTATGCTATCTATCAGGTCTGAAATCAGTGGCAATGGATAGTTATTCTTGATCGTCCAACTGTTCAGATACCGATAATCCTGTACCATCCTCTTCTTTCCATCTTTCTTTGGCACAAAGAACACCAGTGACGTTTGTGATAACTTTGATTGTTGTAGCAACCACTCGCCAGAATGGCACTTGTAGTTTGCTTACTTCAGCAAAGCTCTCAGTTAGCTATCTAGTAGTGGGGATTACAAGAGAACTCGACAAGGAGCCCTTGCTGCATTGCTCCTCTATTTATATAAATACAAGGTGGTCCATGCTACAACAATAATTACCTGTCCTTATGTCCATGCATCATCCTCATATTCTATTACTCATCCACATGTGTTTTCCTTAAGGCCACCATACTTCCTACATGTGCCCTGACGTCATACTCTTAATCTCCACTATATATATGTACCCCATATGTACACTATGAGGAACCATAGTCCCTTGATGTCATCCCTAACCCTAACTCCTTCTAGACTCTTCCCGATCCTTCTAAACTCTAAGTCCTTCCAGACCGTTCTAGTCTCTGTCACATGACTTCCAGGTCACGTACTCTCCATCCATTGTAGACTAATAATTACTACTGTCCTATATCTGTCCTAACCCTAACCCTACCTGAAGTCTATCCACACACTTGTCTTATAACATTGATGGCCTAATATACTCCTTTCTCAACTGATTTTTCACAAATTCTTGCACTTTCTTTCTCTCTATTCTCGATAATGGATAGATTTTGCTCTTCTTTGGCACAAATCCTTCTTTGAGATCTATGGCATGATCCCAGGTCTTCTTCATTGGCATCCTTTCTGAGTCTTTCTTTTCAAACACCTTCAAATATTTATGGAACTGTCTTGGAACCATTTCTTCCGTCATTCTCACTTCCATCACATCTTCCTCTTCTTTCTTCTTTGTTAATATTCTCTTTATCATTTTTTCTTCTTCTATCACTGATCTTCCTCTTTTTTTTTCTTTTTTTCTTGTTTCTTCCATCCTGGTTTTGTCTGCTTTCCTGCTTTCCACTTCTTTCCACATTCCTCTGGACATCTTGTTATCTTTACCTCTCCTGTCTTCCAATCTATCTCTGGATTATGGCATCTTAGCCATGGCATACCCAATATTACACTCCACTTCTGTCCTCCTATTACATCTATTGACGTTCTCTCCTTATGCCTCTTAAAAATATCTCCACCTCTACTGTATCCACAATTGGTCCTGCATAGTTCAATGTTTCATCCACATTTCTCACATATACTGGTCTTTCTAACCTCATCCTCTTAAACCTATGCCTCCTTGCAAATTCTTTACTCATTACCAACCCTGTTGCACCACTGTCCAACAACGTTTCTGTCACAATCTCCTCCTCTTTTTCCTCTTGCTTTAATCCAATCTTCACCATTACTTCTCTCAACACCTTTTCCTTCTTTTCCACCCCCCTCTTAGTCTTTTCTTCCCTCAATATCTCCCTTCTATCTCTTACTATCTCTTTACCACTTCCTTCCCCTCTTTGCATTACTCAGACTTTCAACACCTCAAATCTATTTGGGAACACCAATGTTAGTTCCTCTACTCCAACATTTCTACAGTTGTAGGCCATATGGCCAAATCCTCTACACCCAAAACATTTTCTTTCCTCCATTGCCCTCTGTCTGTTCTCTTTCTTTTTTCTTTCCCTCATCTCCTAATATCTCTACTCTTTCTCAGCTCTCTTTTCTTCCCTTTTCCTCATACTTTCTATCCTCCTCCATCCTTCATCTACTCTCTTCTGCTCCTCCTTCTCTTCTCTCTTCTTCTCGTTTTTCCTCCTACATTCCTCCATCCATCTGTCTGTCTCTTCTTGTTCCCTTTCCCTTCTTCTTTCCATTTCCCTATTTTCTTGTCGTCTTTTCTTTTCTTCTTCTACTAACAATTCCCCTAATTGTTTTTGTGTTTTTATTATTATTTCATTATTTTTTACTATTTCTCCCATTAACCTAGCTACCTCTTCTTTACCATATCTTCTCGTTATCTCTTCCATATCTACCTGACCAATATTTGCTATCATTTCTTCAAAAGTATTTCTTCCAAAATCTTTCTCTTACTGTCAATCGTTACCAGTGGCAAACTATCACTGTGGCTGTGTTTCCAGTGATCCAATCTAGACTCTTTCTTTATTCTCTCGCTGTCGATCTAAACAGCAGTAAATCCTCTGTAGGTAATAGTGGGCACTCCTCTTGTCCCACCTATACCATCTACTAACTACTTATCTACTACCTTAATCAAACTGTTACACTATTATCCCTAAGTAGGAAATCCCTAAACTAGGTGCTCCTTAATGGACTATGCCGCTCCTCTGCATGTATAGGCAACAACGATGTACCACAGCATGAGGCTTCTACTCGAATATACTATCTACCACATCCACACAAGATAATATGACTGAAATATACACGTGGACAAGTGTACAAATGACTGGCTAAGCTTTGCCTGTCTAGCTAGTATATCCCTTTATGCCTAGGGTCTGGCTTTGTTTCTTCTTGATGTTGAGCACACAGCTCGCAGTTGAGGATGAGTAAGAGTAAGTGGTGAGGAGTTCATATAATGCAAAGTCCCCTAGGATAGTCGAGTTCTACTATTGTGGCAACCACTAGACACTCAAGGTCCAATGATTTCACTAACGAGTAAACCTCAAGGAGAAGTATAATGTGGGAATTCACAAGAGAACTCAACAAGGAGCCTCTGCTTAATTAGTGTCCTATTTATACAAAACAGTCATGGTCCGTGCTACCAATAATCTAACCTGCCCTATAGTCTATGCTTCATCTTCATGTCTGCCTCAAGACTACTATGTGTACTCTATGTGCCCTAACATTATCTTCCAGATTCTTCTACCACCTTCTAGGCCTATGACATCACATGCCCCTTTACTGTTTATAAAAGAAAAGAAAAGAAAAATCAAAAGAAAATTATTATGCAACCAGAAAAAATAAAAGAAAAGGAAATAAAAATTGTTATGGTCCAAGCATCTCATGACACCAAGACAGATAATGCCATAACCCTTAGTATAGCAGAGGAGGCAAGAAATGCCACCTCAGCAGGTGACAACTGGACCTACTCCAATAGAGGAAATTGAGAGAATGAATGCAGTAGTGGTAAAAGGGCAAAGACAGAGGATAGGGGCTCCTAGAAGGGACTCTTATGCTATGGAGGTAGATTGAGGAAGGAACTGCTATGTCTGTGGGGGATTTAGGCACATGGTCCATCATTGTAGGAATTGGTGGTAGAGAGGAAGAGTGGCAGAGGGAAGGAGGCTGGAATATAGAGGAGGAGGTATCAAGGGAAATTTGCAATATTTGGACAATTTAAAAGGGGTGGAGAATCTAAAGTCCCTCAACTAGATTTTTACAACAAGTTTAATATATTAGCTACTGAAATAAATGCTGATATATCAAAACCAGAGGAAACTGAGAAAAAGATAGAAGTAAGAAAGGTAGAGGAAAAGATATTAAGAAAGGTCATGGTGAAAATTGGGCTGGAGAGAATAGATATACAGGAAGGGATAACAGTAGAGGCATTGCTAGATAGTGGAGCAACTAGACTGGTTATGAGCTCAGAGTTTGCAAAAAAGCAAGGTTTTAAGTTAAAGAAGTTGGAGAAACTGGTGAATGTAAGAAACATAGATGGGTCACTGAACAAGAAAGGACCTATAGAATACACAGTAGAAGTAAATATCTACTTCAAAGAACATAGGGAGAGGACGGAGATTGACATGATGAGAGAACAGAGATTGATATGATAGGAGAACAGAAGTAGACAGTGATTTTGGGAATGCCGTGGCTAGCATACCACAATCCAGAAATAAATTGGAGAATAGGTGAGGTGAAAATGATGAGATGCCCAAAAGAGTGCGGGAAGCAGTGGAGGCCAGAACAGGGAAAGTTGGGATGGGAAAAACAGAAGGAGAAAGAAGCAAAAGAGGAAGCAGGAAGAAAATGGGAGGAAAAGGAAAAACAGTGGAAGTAAAGAGAATAGTAGAGAAGTGGGAAATCTGGAATGAAGAAGAGAAGGCAGTAAGATCAGAGACGGAAATAAAAAAGTTAGTGCCAGAAAAATTCATAAGTAGATAAAAGTATTTGGGAAGAAACAATTAGAGAGAATGCCAACAAGAAAGGTGTAGGATAGAGGTAAAAGAGGGGTTTATACCGAGAAAGGGAAAGGTCTACCCATTGTCAAGAGAAGAGAGAGAAGAAGTATGGAAGTTCATCAAAGAACAACTGAGAAAGAGGTACATTAGACTCTCAAAGTTGCCTCAAATAGCACCGGTGTTTTTTGTAGGAAAGAAGGATGGGAAGAAGCAGATGGTTCAAGACTATTGGTATTTAAATGAATGAATGATAAAAAATAATTATCCTTTACTACTGATATCTGATGTGGTAGAGAACATAGGTATAAAAAAGATATTTACAAAAATAGACTTGAGATAGAGATATAATAATATATGCATAAAAGAGAAAGATAAGTGGAAAGTAGCATTCACAACTCTGGAAGGGGCATTTAAGCCTACAGTCATGTTTTTTGGCTTAACAAACTCACCAGCAACCTTCTAGATGATAATGAATGAGTTGCTGAGAGACTTGATCAATACAGGGAAAGTGGCAGTATTTATAGATGATGTAATAGTGGGGATGGAAAGTGAAGAGGGACATGACAAATTAGTGATAGAGGTAATAAGAAAACTAGAGGAAAATGATTTATATGTGAAACTAGAGAAGTGCAAATAGAAGATGAAAGAAGTAGGGTTTTTAGGAGTAGTAATAGGACCAGAAGGGATAAAAATGGAAGAAGAAAAGATAAAAGGTATTTTGGAATAGCCGACACCTAAGTGTATCAAGGATATGCAAAAGTTCTTAGAATTGGTGAATTACTATTGTCAATTCATCGAAGGCTTTGCATCCATAACTAGGCCTTTACATGATATGGTGAAGAAGGACCAGAAGTGGGACTGGACAGAAAGGCAAGAAAAGGCATTTAGAGAGTTAAAGGAGCAGTTTACAAAAGAACTGGTGTTAGCAGCACCAGATTTAGATAAAAAAATGAGGATGGAAGTAGATGCATCAGATTATACTATAGGAGAGGTGTTATCAATGGAGTATGAAGATGGATTATAGAGACCAGTGGCATTCCTTTCCAAATCATTAAATGAAACAGAGAGGAATTACAAGATTCATGACAAGGAGATGTTGGTGATCATAAGGGGGTTGGAAAACAGGAGACATTTACTAGAGAGTGCACATTTCAAGTTTGAGATCTGGACAGATCACAAGAACTTGAAATACTTTATGAAGGTGCAGAAGTTGAATTGCAGACAAGCCCAATGGGCACTTTACCTGTTGAGATTCAACTTTATTCTGAAGCATGTTCCAGGAACAAAAATAAGGAAGGCAGATGGACTAAGTAGAAGACCAGATTGGAAAGTAGGGGTAGAAAAGGACAACAATAATCAAGTATTTATTAAAGACAATTAGATTTGTAATTTACAAGAAGTAGTAATAGAGAGACTAGAAGTAAAAATACTAGAAAAAATAAAAAAGACTAGGAGTAGAGATAAAGATGTAGTTAGGGTAGTAGAGAAGATGAAGAAGGCAAAAGTGAAGAAGTTATAAGGGAGTGAGTGGCAGATTGAGAGAGAGTTAGTGTTGAAGGAAGGAAAAGTGTATGTGCCAAAGGATGAGGAGTTGAGAGCAGAAATAATCTGGTAGCATCATGATATACTGGCAGTGTCAAGACGGTTGACAGTGGACTTCATTTATTTTTATTTTCTCTCTTTTGTCCTATTTTTTCTTTCCTTTTCTTTTCTATTTTCTATTTTTAGAACAACTCAGGTTAGGGGTTATCAGTCACGCCGTCACATCAGTCACCAATTGATGGCGTAGTCACAAGACTGATCACGGGACTTGGGAGAATGGAGTAGAAGGTACTAGAATAAAGTGACGTTATACAGCATGGACAACACATGCTGGCCTCATGTAATACTCATGGCCATTTAGGGTAGGATGCACAGTAGTGAGCATGGACCATGAGTAGTAGTATATAAGGTAGACTACTTTGTACTAGGAACTCTATCGAGTTCTCTTGTGTTACTCAATACAAGAGTTGTTCTATTGCTTAACTCTTGAGCTTTAGATCATAACATTAGAACTCGATTCCCATATCTGTGACCGCTTAACAGTAGCCCTCACTACCCTTTTCCTTACTCTCTTATCCATCCTCGACCGAAGGGTAACACCGCCCTTTAGTCAAGAAGAATTCATAGTTGGACCCTAGACTTAAGGGGCACGCTAGTTAGGCAGAGGAAGCCTAGCCGTTTATCTGCATCAAAGCCCACTGGTGCACGGTAGACGTACTACCTTTTGTGGACGTGTTATATACCTCTTTCTTTTATCAGCCTTGTGCTACATACCCACTTGTGGTGTGTCTACGCAGAGGAACAGCAGGTTGTTCTTAAAACACTTGCTTAGAGTAGAACGACCTTCTTAGGTCAAAATCGTATACAATTTCCTTTAGGGCAGTAGTCAGACGAGTAGTCAGTAAGTATGTAGGTAGGACTTGAAGAGGGCCCACTATCACCTACCGAGATTTCTTTGTCTTCAGAGTACGAGTCCGATACCGAGACCAGCGCAGGCTTGGTTCTACCATTATACACCTCATCTCTCCCAACACCACCACCACCATCAACAATATCACCTATTGACTCCCCGCCCCGTTATAACATGAGTCAACTAAACCTTCACGAAATCATCCGACAGCAGCAGGAGCAGTTGGCTGCAATGCAGGCGCAAATTCAGGCCCTGCTTGCGGCACAAGGAGGAGGGGGAACAGGAGGAGCAGGGCCTAACGCAGGGGCCCATATGGAGGTGGCAAAGCCAGCCATCTTCAATGGAGAAGCAGGGAGAGTGGGGGGATTTATCACGGCTTGCAGATTATACATCAAAATGAAGTTGAGAGGGAACACGGTGGAAGAGCAGATACAGTGGGTACTGACATATGTGCAGGGAGGATCCGCGGATGTGTGGGAGGAAAATGTGATGGAGGAACTAGAAGCGGGGGAGGTAGAATACGAGTCAGTGGAAGAATTTTTTACAATATTAAAAAGAGAATTTGGTGCAGGAGAAGAAGAATCGGTGAAAGCGGCAGAGTTAAGGAAGATAGAGCAAGGAGGAAGAACAATGGAGGAATTCGTGCAGGAGTTTAAGCGGGCAGCAAGGGGAAGTGGATACGAGGGACGGCCGTTGGTAGAAGAGTTCAAGAGAGGGATGAATGGAGGGATAAGGAGGAAGCTAATGGAGGCGGAAAATCCGCCGACCTCCATAGAAAATTGGTACAGAAGAGCAACGGCATTGAACAGGAATTGGAGGGAGAGTAGGAGGGAAGAAGAGAGGTTGAGGGGAAAAAGGGAAACGACGGGAATTGCTCCTAAACAGGAGCAAAAACAAAACCTGCCACGACCATTAGTGTGGCAGAGGAGGCAAATGCCTCAGCAGGCGACAACGGGGCCTGCTCCGATGGAGGGTGTTGAAAGAACGAATGCAGTAGTTGTGAGGGGACAGGAGCAGGTTGCAGGGATTCCTCCAAGACGGGATCCCTTTGCAATGGAAGTGGATAGGGGAAGGAATTGTTTTGTTTGCGGGGGATTCGGGCATATGGCCCGTCATTGCAGGAATCGGGGGCAGAGAGGGAGAGTAGGGGATAACAGAAGAGTGGAGTATGGGGGAGGAAGAATTGAGGAGATTTTCAATCTATCAGACAATTTAAAAGAGAGCGAGAACCTAGAACTCCTCAACTAGGTTCTCATAATAGATACAGTATATTAGCTAGCGAAATAAAAGCTGATGCACTTAACAAAGAGGAGACTGAAGTAAGAAGGAGTGAGGGGAAATCATTGAGGGAGGTTACGATAAAGATCGGGTTAGAGAGGTTAGATACGCAGGAAGGGATTACGGTGGAGGCATTGTTGGATAGTGGAGCCACGGGGTTAGTAATGAGCTCGGAGTTTGCAAAAAAGAAAGGGTTCAAGCTGAAAAAGTTGGAGAGACCAATGCAGGTGAGGAATGTGGACGGATCTTTCAACAGGGAGGGACCGATAGAAAATACTGTGGAGGTAAATGTATATTATAAGGGGCATGTGGAAAGGACGGAGATTGATGTAATCGGAGGGCAGAAGTGGGAAGTGATTTTAGGGATGCCATGGCTAGCACGCCATAACCCTGAAATAAACTGGAAGACAGGGGAGGTTAAGATGACAAGATGTCCGGAGGAGTGTGGAAAGCAGTGGAGACCAGTGCAAGGGAAATCGGGATGGGAGAAGCAGAAGGAAGAAGAAGCAAAGGAGGAAGCAGAAAAAAGGAAAGAGGCAAAGGAGAAGAAGAAGAAACTGAGAAAGGGAGGAGCAGTGGAAGCAAGGAAGGTAACAGAGGAGTGGGAGATATGGGATGAAGAAGAGGAAGCGGCGAAGTCAGAAGCAGAAGCGAGGAAATTGGTGCCGGAGAAGTTCCACAGATGGATAAAGGTGTTTGGGAAGAAACAGTTGGAGAGGATGCCTACAAGAAAGTTATGGGATCATGCGATAGACGTGAAAGAGGGATTCATGCCGAGAAAAGGGAAAGTGTACCCTTTGTCAAGAGCAGAAAGGGAGGAAGTGAGGGAATTTGTGAAGGAGCAATTGAGGAAGGGGTACATCCAGCCGTCCAAATCACCACAAACGGCACCAGTGTTCTTTGTAGGAAAGAAGGATGGGAAGAAGAGGATGGTGCAAGACTATCGTTATCTAAATGAGTGGACGATAAAAAATAATTATCCACTCCCTTTAATTT
>JAJOHK020001282.1:0-14504 GCA_022457215.2 Leucocoprinus gongylophorus | reverse complement strand
AATAGGCTTTGAAATAAGAAAAAAAGGAAAGCATGTAAAAGTAGAGGAGTTTATGAAGGAAATGAAGAAGATACATAAAGAAGCAAAAGTAGTGTTGAAGAAGTCATAAGAAGAGATGAAGAAATATATATGCAGATAGAAATAGGAAAGAGACAGTACAGTATAAAGTGTTGTTAAATACAAAGGATTTTATATGGCAGATGAAGGATAGAGAAACAAAGAAGTTGGCAGAGAAATTTGCAGAACCTTATAAAATAAAGAAAATTATATTAGAGAATGTAGTGAAGTTAGAGCTACTAGTATCAATGAAAATTTATCTGGTGGTAAATGTGAGTAGGATAGCAATGTATTAGAAGCAAGTAAAGAGATAGAAGATCTCACCTCCTCTAATAGAGATAAATAGAAAAAAAGAATATGAAGTTGAGAAAATATTAAATAAAAGAGATGTGAGAGGAAAACCAAAGTATTTAGTTATATAGAAGAGATATATGGTAGAAAAAGATACTTGAGAGAGGTTGGAGAACTTGGGAAATGTAATGGATTTAGTAGAAGAATTTGAGAAAGAGATTAGAGAAGAGAAGATAAGAAGAATACAAATGAGAAAAGAGAAGAGAAAGAAAAAAGCATTGAATCCAGAGACAGGGGTTTTTAAGAGGAGTGAACTACTGAAAAAGTATATAGTGAAGATTTTGTTTAGGTAGAATGATATAAAGTTTAAAAATAAATACTTAAAGAAGTTGAAGAGAAGTTGGATGAGATGGAAAGAAAAAGGGAGGCAAGCTTCTCTAGAGGCAAAACCTTGAAGAGGGAGTACTTTCATAGCATGCTTAAACCCTTGGTTTTTATTTTTATTTTATTTCCTTTTTATCTATTTTCTTTGATTTGATTTATATTGATATTTTATTTTCTGTTTCTTTTATTTCTTGGATAATAAAGAGGTATATGACCATGATCACATGACACACCACATAATATAATGTTATAGAACTAAAATCTAAAAGAAGAGGCTGGAAAAATAACATCAAGATATATATTTATAGTATGTTTATCTTATAGTATATATATAGTGCATTCATGGCTAATACATGGATATTAGGGTAAGGCTATTTATTTTTAGCACAGACTATATATTAGTAATATATATAGTATAGAAATACATTAGAGATTTCTTATCAAGTTTTCTTGTAATTACCATGAGATTCTCATCTTATAAGATTACTTAGTGTACTATTGACTATTTTTGTTATAACTCAAAACCCTTAGAGTTGGATTATGAGATAACCTTATATTAAGTAACACAAAAGAACTTGATAAAGAGCTTTTTTACAAAATAGTCTACCTTATATACTCCTACAGATGGTCCATGCTAGCTACTGTGCACCCTACTCTAAATGACCATGTATAAAGCATGCAGCCAACATATAGTGTCCATGTTGTTATGATGTCATTTTATTCCAGAATCTTTTACTTCCTTCTCTCAAGTCTTGTGATCAATGTTGTGACCACACCATTAGATGTGACAGATGTGACAGTGTGACCAATCACATCTAACCCTAACCCCAGAGTTCTAAAAATAGAAAATAGAAAAGTAAATCAAAAGAAAAATAAAATGAAAAAAGAAAATAAAAAACAATTAAGTTCACGATCTTTGATCTTGACAATTTTGGTTAGTAGTTGCCATAACAACACATGCCTGCAATACAAGAACCACCACCAAATCCTCTACAATATCTCAAGCTGTCTATATATACTAAATATTCTTAAGACCAAACAAGGCATAGCTGCTCTAAGCAAATTCCTTAAGAGATTAAATATATTCATCAAAAATAAAACAAGCTTACCTAGTGAAATTTACCCACTATCAAAGACCTCTTACCTACTGAACATGATTAGAGGATTTTAAGAAGAACTAAGAATGCTTTCTGAACTAGCATATTATATTAAGTTATAACTACTATTCTTTTACTATATTTTTTATACTCTTTATAATTATGCTAATATTTCTCTTCTAGATTATTTGCTACCATTGGCCTTTGCCCATTCTTATAGCCAACATCACTAACCTCACCTACTCTAATATTTTTTTCAACCAGACATCTCTATATTTTATCTCTAAGCTATAATTTGATTTTATCTTACAAATATAGATACTATCCTGCTAAGAGGGCATAACTACTTGGAATGCTCACTTGTCTTAGACTAGTTTGCTTGTTATAGTATAGAAAATAGGAATAAATAATAACAACATAAATTACATCATGATTCATTGCTTCTTTCTCTCTTACCACCATCTTGTATAGTAGTGCCTATAAGAGCATTAGCAAATATATTGTTTTCTACTTTACTTACTGCTCTAAAATCTTCACCAATAGCTCAATTACCATCCTCAATAGATGTGGACATGAACACTAACATTATCAGAGGAAGATCTGCTTTCTCTAATAAATTCAGCTTTAGAGAATCTTCAACTCACTCAATTACATCATCTATTTCATACCATAAAAGAATGGAAATTTAGAATAATCTTCTGAATGAGGATATCTAGGAGCCTATAGACAGTTCCTAACTATATTATACCTTGAACAATGGTTAGGTAGGTAATCTGGTTAAAGAAATAACTGACATTAGTCTTCAGTAAAGAGCACAATATGCTAATAGTAAAGCTTCAGCTCCTACCAACATATCTAAACCATGAAATAAAGGTACTGTCAATACTAATACTGACATGTGTCCTTCACAGAAGGTCTTAGACATTGAGTTACCTTACAATGTTAATTAGGCAACTAAGCAAGATTCTTAGGATGGTAGTTTTCATTCTATCTTATTACATGGTTTGTTAGAACATCTCCTATCTGACTCTAAGAACATCAAAGAGTCCTTTCAATATATGACTAAATATATCAAAAATAAGAGTATTAATTGTAGTAAGGCCAATGATATTCTGGATATAAACAGTATAGATAAAGTGGTATGAAACTTCATCTCATCAATCTACAGATCAGGTTGGGATTCACTCATTACTGATAAACAAAACAAAACTTTCAGATAGTGTGTTGCTTCGAAATTCACTCCAAAATTACAAGAATCAAGAACTCTTACCAACAAGAACAAATTAACTAATAAACTTGCAAGTTTTATGAAATTACCTCTGTTAATTCTTGTAAAACCTTACAAAGAAGTCATAAAGATTTCCAAATTCTTCAAGCAAGGAACCAAACTGATAGAAAAGAAGGAGATTGGGAAATTGTATGCTCAAGTATTATTACCTAAAACAAGAAAAATCCTCAAAATCAAGAAAATATTCCTAAAACTACTGGCTAACAAAATTGACAACATTTATAAGATTGTTAATAGAGATAATAAGCTGAAACAAAAACTAAATACTAGATACTCAGATAACCAAGAAGACTCAAACTTAACAATTATACTATCTACCCAGAATGGAGACTTTCATTTGACCATACTTTATTTACTGTTAACATTGCAATATTTGATAAGTACATTCAAACCAAAAGATGCACAATTGTCAAGAATAGTGAAGAAGAGAAGAACTTTACTGCTAAACTAATTGAAGCTATTGAAGAACTAAATATAGCCTACATCATAAGCAAAGAAGTTCTTGAACAAATCATAAATAAATTTGCTGACAATACAGACAAAATTTGGTTCAAGAATTTAAAAGTTATCAATATTACAAAACACTCTAAATCATAGTAGAATGAAGGATAATGGTTTATTCCTTGTTACATTTTCCATCTGGAATATGACTATTATAATAAGCAGAAATATAGCTTATCCACTTAATGCTTCTTTCTCTCATACCACTATCTTGTATAGTAGCATCTAATAAAGATTTAGCAAATACATTAGTTTTTCTACTACAGCAATAAGAGACTTGAGAAATATCAAGCCTTAAAACAAGTTGAAGATTGGAAGAACTTTAGAAGCATTACCAAAAAGACTAAACATAAATTTTTCAATACCAAAATTTAAGAAATTGCAGGCAAAAATTATGGTCCTTGGATATTTATGAATTAGATTAAGAAGTGCAAACTACTGGCTATTGAAGCTATTCAACATAATAGTTGTTCTTATCTTAAACTCAAAGATCTATAAAAAGCTCTTTATTTGTCTTTCAATTCAGTATAAAATTGTTGTATTAATCTGTGTTTGTTAGAAGAAATTCCAAACAAACCTATTACAAAATAGATATATTTCTCAGAAGACAAGTTTAGAAGTTCAATTGCTAAATGCAATAATTTATTGACTTCTAGACTTGATAAATTGTCTTGGAAACATTTTTGTTATAATCAATGTCTTAAGGATGCATCATAGGGATAGGCTCAAAATATGACAACATAATTGGCTGTGCCAAAAAAGTCTTAGTCAGCACCTCATGTAGTAGGTACTCTAGCCTTGCTTCATTCTCAACCTCTCCTCATGTATATGATTCATTGGACTTTATGGACTACATGCTATTTTCTCATGAACTACTAGTATATATAGTGTAGATACTTTCCTGTATCCTTACACTTTACCACTTATAAACATCCCTTACCTTTCTCTCAAGTCTTTGCTTAAGTGCAACCTGAGCTTTAGCTTAAGGTTGTAACATTTGGTAAAGCGTCAACAAGCTCACCTTGCAAGAGAGGTATAGTAGATAATATTCATGGATGAAACTAGACAGAGTTAACTGTTGAGAACAAAACACATATAGTATCAACTACAAAAAGGAACCAAGATAAGTTTCAGAAGAATGAATGATATTGAGGCATTGTCAGAATGACTAAGATCTTTACAGATCACAGAAGAAGCCTCAAATGACTATGAACAAATGGACACACAGATGTCAAAAGTACCAGCACCAGTAGCAGTCAGTAAGAACATACAGGTAGAAATGCCAAAGAACATGATACTGGATCCAGAATGGTTTGATAGTGACTAAACAAAATTCAAGGACTAGTGGAGAGGAATAAGACTATTCCTCAAGAGTAACAGGGTCATAGAGACTGACAACAGGATCACAGCAATCTTAGCTTACCTTAGAGGAGGTGTAGTAGGTATATACACATAGAGAAAGCTTGATGAGCTAGATGAAGAACTCAGAACCCAAGATTGGGAAAATTTCATCAAAGAAATCAAAACAATGTTCAGTGACAAGACAAAGACAGCAAATGCTGAATGGAAGATCAAGACTTTCAAGCAAGGAAAGAAGAACACAGTGGACTTTATAATAGAGTTCAAAGCATTGGCCACGAAAGCAGATACAGATGAACTACATACCATCTTTTTATTGAAGAAGAATGTATGGTATAATATTATCAAAACAATACTAGAATACCCACTGATAGTTGCACCAAAAACACTCAAGGAGTGGAAGGTGGCTATAACATTAGTAGGACAAGGATACGAGCCCACAGATGGATGAAATGATTACAAGGAACAACTTACAGGGGATGAGGTTAGCCTATGGACATTAGGAAGTCCAATGACAGCTTTAAAGATGAAAAGCCCAAATGCTTCAATTGTAACAAATATGGGCACATGGCAAAAGTATGCCAATTGAAGAAGAAAGAATGCACAACCAGGAGATGTTTCAAATGCGAGAAAAAAGGACATATTGCTAAGAACTACAAAGAAACACAGTCAATGAAGGAATAACAAGTTCAGAAAGGATCAGATGACAAATATGAGAAGAAAAAACAGGATTTTGGCAACAATATTGAGTAGATATGGTATAAGAGATCTCCTATGTAAATTCCCAGAACAAATATATTATTCTGAATTGCTGAAATAGTAAAGGAAAGCAGGAATTAAACATGCAAGCAGATGTGAAGACAAAGAATGGAAAGAAACTAAAGGTTAAGGTACTGGTGGACTCCAAATGTATATACACAGGGATTGATGAGCAACTGGTCAAAGACAAGAGAATCTAGACAAAACCAATAAACTTCTTATTCAAAGTTTTTAACACAGACAAAACAAAGAATAGAGAAGTAACCAGGATGGTACCTCTAGAAATCGAGATCAACAGCCACAAGGAACAGTTGGAAGCAGCTGTAATAGACTTAAATAGAACAGACATGTTTTTGGATCATAACTGGCTAGTCAAACACAATTCAGAAGTCAATTGGAAGAATGGCACCATCAGGTTTACAAGATATCCAGGAAGTTGTACAATAAAACACAAGGATATTAGGTTTAAAACCAGGAGAACAAAGACTACAGAAACTATGGAAACCAAAGAACAGGACAACAGTGAAATTGGCAAGGAACCAGACAGGATAAATCCAAAACATTTACCAGAGTACATTCAATCTTTCACATATTTATTTAATAAGAAGAAGTTTGAAAAGTTACCAGAAAGATGTGAATGGGACCACAAAATCAATCTTACAGAAGAGGCCCCAAAGGAACTAAATGTAAAAGCCTATATGATGACACTGAAAGAGGAAGAAGCCTTGAATTAATGGTTGGATGAACAACTCAAGGTAGGACTAATAGTGGAATCAAAATCATGATATGTGGCACCCTGTTTCTACATTCCAAAGAAAGACAGTTCATTACAATTGGTCCAGGACTACAGAAAGCTCAACCAGATTACAATAAAGAATAAAATGCCATTGTCTCTAATTGGAGAGGTAATAGACAAACTTAAAGAGGCAAGATATTTCAACAAGTTAGACCTTATCTGGAGATACAATAATGTACGAATCAAGGAAGGAGACAAATAGAAAGCTGCATTCCTAATAAACAAAGGGCTATTTGAACCATAGGTTATGTATTTCGGACTATGCAATTTACTGGGAATGTTCCAAAGGATGATGAATAGTATTTTCTGAGAGTTACTCCATAAAGGAGTGCTAGCAAACTATATGGATGACTTTGTTATACCAGCAAAGACTATGGAATAATTGGAGGAAAGAATGATCAGGTTCTTGAAAATAGCAGAGAAACACAATCTGTGTTTTAAACAATCAAAATATGACTTTAATATGGAAGAAATCCCTATTCTAGGAGTTATAGTGGGAAAGAGACAAGTCAAAATGGAGCAAGAGAAGATCAAGGTAGTAAAAGAATGGAGGATGCCAATGAAGGTCAAAGACATAGAGAGTTTCCTTAGATTTGCAAACTTCTATTGATGCTTTATCCAGAACTTCAGCCACACAACAAGACCATTAAACAAATTAAAGAGCAAAAAGGAATGGAAATGAGATGAAGAATACCAAAAGGCATTCAAGAAACTTAAGGACAAGATAATGAGTCAACTGGTTCTTTCCTTACCAAAGAGGGAAGGAAAATTTCAAGTGGAAACAGATACTTCAGAACATGCTATAGGGGGAGTACTATCTCAGGAATAAGAAGAGAAATGGAAACTAATAGTGTTTCTGTCAAGGACAATACAACTAGTAGAAAGAAATTATGAAATCTATGACAAGGAGCTACTAGCAATAGTAAAAGTTCTGACCAAGTAGAGACAATACCTGTTGAACACTATAGAACCTTTTGAAGTTTGGACAGATCATAAAAACTTAAAGTATTTCTGAGAGCCTCACAAGTTAAATGAACAACAAGCTCAATAGTACTTGAAGTTACATAATTATGACTTTACATTGAAGCATATACCAGGAAAGACAAACACAAAGATGGACATTCTTTCAAGAAAGGATCAAGTGAATATGAAAGAAGACAACAAAGATATCCAACTACTAAAGAAACAATTATAGACAAGAAGAACAACAGCAGAAATTACAATGCTAAGAAGAAAGATAACAGTAGACGAGTTAGACATAGTCAAGGAGATCAAAAGAAATAACACTAGAGAACAAGAGGTGGTTCAGGCATTAAAAAAAAGATAGATTAACATGGAAAGAAGATGGAATTGTATATATGGAAGGAAGAATATATATTCCAAACAACAAGAAGACTAAGAAGGAGATTCTGAAGGAAAACCACAACTCAGTGGATGTGGGACACCTAGGACAACAGAGGATGCTAGAATTGATCAAATGAAACTACTGGTGGCCAGGATTAAAAGAAGATGTCAAAAAATATATACAAGGATATTTTAAGTACCAGCAAAATAAAGTTCAGCATCAGAAGAAAACAGGAGAGCTACATCCATTGAAGATTCCTCAAGAACCATGGCAAGAAATTAGTATTGACATTATCAGACCTTTGTCTAGGTCGAACAGAATGGACACCATAGTAGTTATCATAGACCAATTCACAAAGATGATTCAATTAAAGGCAATAACTACAAGTATATCATCAGAAGGAATTGCAAAAATCTACAGGGACAATATCTGGAAATTACATGGAGTACCCAAGAAGATTCTCAGTGATTGAGGACCACAATTCCCATCAAGGTTTATGAAGGAATTTATGAAAGCATTGGAAACAGAAAGACAACTATCAACAGTATACCACTCTCAAATAAATGGTCAAACAGAAAGGATCAACCAGAAGATAGGAACATTCATACAGTACTACATGAATTACCAACAAGATAATTGGACAGATTAGCTAGCAGTAGCAGAATTCCAGTATAATGATAAAAAATATACAATAACAGGAAGAACACCATTTAAACTAAACTTTGGAAGACATCCATAGAAAGGCAACTTTGTGGTACAGATGAAGATTCCAAGAGTAGAAGAATCCCTCACAGGAATACAAAAAGGTTAGGAACAGGCAACAAAGGCAATGGAGAAAGCTCAGAAGAATATAAAAAGGCAATTCAACAAAAAAAGATGGAATCCTCAAGAACTAAAGGTTGGAGACAACATGTGGCTTGAAAACAAGAATATCCAATCAAATTGACCCTTAAAGAAGTTAGATAATAAAAGATATAGGCCTTTTAGGATTTTAAAAAACATTGGCTTGGAAGCATTTCAACTGAAACTTCCAGAAGGATGGGCAATTCATAACATATTTAATGAGGATCTGCTAACACAATGTGTAGAGCTCAAGTTCAAGGGACAGCACAAGAAGCCAGCACCACCACCAACAATTATTAATGAAGAAGAGGAATATGAAGTGGAAGAAGTTAGGAAGCATAGGAAATATGGGAGGAAGATGCAATACTTGGTGCATTAGAAGGGCTACAGAGATGAACATGACCAATATATAGCAGAAATGGGGTTGTATCATGCAAAGGAGGCAATTAAAGACTATTGGGCAAGATGTTTGAGTTGAAACCTATAAAGAGAGGGGGTAAAATCCCATTTCGACAGTTCAAAGCATTTATTTGAATTTTCAAAGCAAATGTCTTCTCAAATTTCCAACAACAACTATGCTACCACACCTGGCTCCCCAAACCCATATATCTCCAGATGATTGAACAATATGGATCAAGCTCAAGTAATGAAGAGAGAATAAGAGAACTGAACAAGAATGTATCACAAGATGCTGAAAGGGATTGAAATGATGATCAATGTATAGAGGATGATAAAGAACATGAAGAAGTTAGCAGGAGAAGTGAACACAGTAGTAACAGAAATGGAAGAAGCTATCTTATAGGCAAGTATCAATAACCAAATGACAAATGCCACTAACATATCTGGAATCTCAGGAGACTTGAGATTCTTGGTTTATAGCAATATAGAGGAGCAAGTGTTTCGAGTGCAAAGTATGTTGGCTGATGAGTTGGACAAATATAAAGAAAGAGGCAATAGCTATGTGGACAAGAACATTTGGGAGATTCAAGACCTATATAGTAATAAAGAACAACAGGAGAAGGGTAAAGAAAAAAAAGAAGAAGAAGAAGTGATACTAATCAAACTATATGAAGTCTCAGAGTTAATTTCAATAGAAAGTTTAAGTTTCATTGATGAAGAAATTGACAACCTCCTAAAATATATGAAGTTTATCAAGTCTTTCACTCAAACAAGGATTTTCTAACCACCACTGTATTACCAATCACTTTGATTGAGAGGAGTACAAGATCTCAACTTCTGGAAAGAAGTAGTAACAGTACTGGTGGATAACAAACATAATATGGAAATAGTAAAGAACAAATATTCTATTCGAATGTTCCAAAAGGAACTATTATATGAACCATTTTTTATTGCAATCAACAATCAAGAACAAGTTATTATTAGTCCTAATAAGAAAACAGTCGTAACCTACATGGTAGGAGAACTAGAGGTATTGGTCTGATTCATGAGGATATGAAAGCTGAAAATGGGGTATTGTTATGATTGATGTCTTGAGGATGCATCATGGAGATGGGCTCAGAGTATGATAACACAATTGGCTGTACCAAAGAAGTCTCAGTCAGCATCTTATGTAGTAGATGCTCCAGCCTTACTTCATCCTCAACCTCTCCTTATGTATATAGCTCATTGGACTTTATGGACTATGTGCTATTTTCTCATGGACTACTAGTATATATAGCATAGATACTTTCCTATATCCTTATGCTTTACTACTTATAAATATCCCTTACCTTCCTCTCAAGTCTTTGCCTAAGTGCAACCTGAGCTCTAGCTTAAGGTCGCAACAATTTTAAGATTATTGTTAATAATATCTTGTGTTGTGGCAACCACTAAACACAAAGTCCAATGATAACACAAGCAGTAAAGCTCTCAGTTAAGCAATCAAGTAGGGAAAAGTACAAGAGAACTCGACAAGGAGTCTCTACTAAATTAGAGTCTTATTTATACTGTTACATATTAGTCTGTGCTACTATCTCATGTCTGCCTCATATCTTATTCAAGGCTACTATGTATACATCATGTACCCTAACATCATCTTTCAGATCCTTCTACTATGTTCTAGGCCTATGATGTCACATCATGTGACATGTCATGTAACTGCAATGCCATGTGCCTCTTTATCATCAATAAAAAGAAAAAGAAATTCAAAAGAAAAGAAATATAAAATTAAGAAAAATAGATAAAAGGAAAAGAAAAAATGTTAGTGTCCAAAGTGTTCCATAACACCTTATATCTCAAGAATTTCATTGATATTGCTGATATATACATTAATTTAAGTCATTGGCCATTGCACTTCAAATGTTATTGTCTATCATCATTTCTAAGCCCAACAAGATATCTTACAACTCTTTAAAAACATTCAGACCTATTATATTATTAAACATACTTGGCAAGCTTTAAAAAAATGATCTACTGTAGATATAGGTATTATATTAACTTATTTTATTTGTGCAGAATGGGTCAAGAATCTCTCAACTAGCACATTAGCATTTGACATTATTTAGTTCTTTCTATTGTTAAACTATTAATTACTTCCATTGATTTTGAACAAAACTAGTTTTGATTCTAAGATCTCTTTATTCTTCCATGATTATCTAGTAGGTATTATGATCAATATCTTATGTTCACAATATAGCTACATCATGAATATCAAACATGCAAAGTTTGGATACTAATTTTTTTTATTTAATTTATTTTTCTGTTTCTTTTTAATTTATCTTTCTTTTCTGTGAACCTAGAGTTAGTGTTAGAGTGTTGAGATCACACTGTTACAAATCAGTCACATCAGATGACACAGTCACAGTAATGGTCACAAAGTCATGAGACACATGGAAAAATATAGAAAGTTTTAGAGAATGATGTCATATAATATGTAAAACACATGTTGATCTTGAGGCAGATATATAGTCTTTAAGGTAGGCTAAAGAAGTAGTTAGCATAGACCACCTAGTTTGGTATATAAGGTAGACTAGTTTGTACAGGGCTCTTTATTGAGTTCTCTTATATAACCCTATACAAGGTTCTGCTCATTGACCAAACTCTAAGGTTTTTAAGTTGTAATAATGAACTATATGTTCTAGGAAGGTTTCTTTATGACATAATGATTAGCTGTACTATAGTTGTATCAGTCAGCACCTTATGTAGTAGACATTATTTTCTTCATATTCTCCTCATGTTCTATGACTCATTTTTCATATATATATAGCACATAATTCTCATGGTCAATAGGTATATATAGCTGTAGATACTATCCTGTATCCTTATACTTTACTAATTAACTCTATTCCCTACTCTTACTTAAGTCTTTGCCTAAGTTGTAATCTAAGCCAAGTCTAAGGTCATAACATTTGGTAAAGTATTACCAGGCTCACCTTTATAAACCATAGACAGCAGAATATATCAATATCAAGAATACAAAATAGAAGCATTATTAGAACAACTAGGATCATTAAAGATCACAGAAAAAGCCTTAGAAAGAACAATAGAGTATACAAATGAAATGTTGACAGAACCAGCAAATATACAGAACAAACAGGCAGAATTGTTAAAGAGCATAGTCTTAGATCTAGAATAGTTTGACAGAGACAGAACAAAATTTGAAGACTGGTAGAGAGGAATCAGATTAAATCTCAAAAATAACGGAGTTACAACAATGAATGATAAAATTACAGCAATCTTAGTCTATCTTAGAGAGGGCGCAGCTGGGATTTATATCCAGAAGATGTTATGAATCAAAGCTCAAAAAGTTAAGCAATGAAACAACTCTTGTATTGAGTAACACAAGAGAACTTGATAGAGTTCCTAATACAAAGTAGTCTACCTTATATACTATTCCTCATGGTCCGTGCTAGCTACTGTGCACCCTACCCTAAACTACCATGAGTATAACATGAGGCCAGCATGTGTTGTCCATGCTGTATGACGTCACTTTGTTCCAGAACCTTCTACTTCCTTCTCCCACGTCCCGTGATCAGTCTTGTGACTACACCATCAATTTGTAACTGATGTGACAGCGTGATTGATAGACCCTAACCTGATTTGTTCTAAAAATAGAAAATTAAAAGAAAAAGAAAAGAAAGGTAAAATAAAAATGAAAAGAGAAAATAAAATAAAATAAAGTCCACCGTCAACAATCTTGACAGAAGAAGCTTAATGAGCTAGATAAAGAAATAGATATCTAAAATTGGGATGAATTTATATAAGAAATCAAAACAATATTCAGTGACAAGAGTAAGGCAGCAGATACTGAATAAAAGATAGAAACTTTCAAGCAAGGAAAGAAATACATAGCAGACTTTATAATAGAATTTGAAATGTTGGCCATGAAGGCTGACACAAACAAGTTATACATTATTTTATTATTGAAAAAGAATGTGCAAGTGGATATAATCAAAACAATACTAGGATATCCACCAATAGCTACATCTGAGATATTCAAAGAATGGAAGATAGCAATTACCTCAGTCAGTCAAGGATATGAATATACAGAAGGAAGACAAGACTACAAAACAGGAATAGAAACAACATACAGAGAAAGAGACATACTCATGGATATTGGAAAGGCTAAAGATAATTTTGACAAAGATGAAAGGCCAAAGTGCTTTAATTGCAATATGTATGAACATATAGCAAAAGACTATAGGAAACCAAAGAAAGAATAAGACACTAGGAAATGTTACAAGTGTGAGAAGATAAGACATATTACTAAGAATTATTAATCAGAGAAAAAGATGAAAAATCAGAGTATTTAAGAAGAGCCAGACATAGAAAATGAAGACAAAAAGTAAGGTTTTGAAAATAGTCCCAAATAGGCATAGTATAAAAGACCTATATAACTAAGGCTCACAGTCAATACATTATTTCATACTAAGGAAACAACAAAGAGAGAGAGCTGAATATACAAGCTAAAATTAAGACCCAAAATAGAAAGGAATTACAATTACAGACACTGGTAGACTGTTAGACATGATTCACACCGGGGTGGAAGTCCACAGAATGGACTTGGAGATGAGTGGACTTGTGGAATGATCTTGGCTTCAGCTTATGTGCTACACCATCTGTCTGCCGTGTAGTCGCAACTTCAGATGAGAAAGAGAAAGTCCGAGTGGAAGTGAGTACTGATTGGTGTGTTGCCATTGAATACTGGAGATCGAGTTCAATAAGAGGTTATCTTCGTCAATTATCAGACTAGCGAATTACAGTGTAACTACTAGTCTTATATACAAACTGATATTATAGGAGATGCTTGGGGTTTTAGTGTTGAGACACTGATAGGAGTAACTCCATCATAGAAGACTGAGTTGAATAGGACTATCTCTGCCATGGAAGATGGAATATCTAGAGGGTTGTAGCACCGCCATAAGACATGTTGCGAGAAAAGTGGCTGCCATGGAAGGTGTGCTTGTATGGTTCAGAGATGGTTTCACTGTGGGGATGTTGTTTCCAGACAAGTAGACTTGTATATGACATAGACTCAGAATACATCTACACTAGAATCAATAAATAATTGGTCAAAGAAGAATAAATCAAGATGAAATCAGCAAATATATCATTTGAAGTGTTCAATATAAATAAAACCAAGAATAGAGAAGTTATATAATTTGTTGTTAGGTGCGGCTCACACTTGAAGATGAAAGTCCGTGGAGTTGGCTCAGACATGCAATGAGCTCGGTGATGCGGACTTGCCAGAATGACCTTGGCCTCAACTTATATGTTGTGCCTCCTACAAGCCATGTGGTCGCAATTTCAGAGATTGGTCTTGTAAGGAGTTATAAGGAGAGAAGT